>JANFAE010000934.1:0-19341 GCA_024613145.1 Pisolithus marmoratus | reverse complement strand
CACTTCTGTGCAGAATCAAGTACTAGCACATTAGTGTTATGTATGAGTGCACAGCACTGTGTTGAGAGAAAAAAAACATACTCATAGCCATGATATGTGCATCAGATGTTGCAGTTCACTCATGATACTCACTGACTTTGGTCAAACCCACATCCAGGGCACTGGTAAAGTCATGACATTTTGCTGAAGTCATGTGGGTGACCAAGCCTTGTGAAGCACTTCCGAGGCAGGAAGTATGGTGTGGAGGGTTGGTCCCTGCTCTGTAGAAAATGCATGCTGAGCCCTCTCAGCATACTATAAATGTTTAGTGGTTACAGCACAAATGTAATATATGTAAAACATATGCTGAGGAGAGACAACAAATGCTGAACACATTCCACTTGGCCTCTGTTAATTTGAGCTCCATAATCTTGCAGCACTTTTCTGCATTATGCTCCTGTAAGCTGAGATGCCAAACAAACTGATTCATGTCCTGCAAAGCCATGATAGAGAGCATGTGGTGACAGGGTGGGAACTAACCTTCTTTAAATCCAGTGCATGATGAAGCATTAGAAACATGGATGATCAGCCTACTTTCATGTCAATAAGGAGTTGCAATGGTGTGTTTGTTGTTCATGGCCATCATCTGTGCACATTTGAAGTCACCAGAATAACTCCTTGCACTTGGCCAAAGAGTGTTCCTGTGAAGTGAAAATGAGAATTTAGGGGCTATTGGAACTTTTATATGTATCAATCTCACTGTGACAACAATGGCATGCACAAGGCCAACCTCATCATGGTTGGGGTACCATCTCATATGGCAGCAGTTATGTCAGTATCAGGGGCAGCCAGGTCATAATGTTTTGGTTTACTGTGTGCAGCTAGAAATGCTTGAGTGGTGAGATTGATAATGTGCACCATGCAACTGAAAGGGTTGAGTGGTCTTCTGATTGCAACTGAGGTGATTCTTGCTGGAGATGACACTTTTTTGGATTGAAAGATGTCCCAGTGTTGGATCTAATGTGGTCAGCAAACTCCTGCATCATTGTGTCATTGTTTATTGCATTGTTGCATGTAATGTAGCCAACCTAAGTACCATGTGTCAGTTGTGGATCTCTATCCTCCATCCACACTTACCTTATGGGTGACACTGGCATACTGCATGACCTTATAGAGGGCCTGCCTGATGCATGTGCCATTGTGTGCATTGTTAAGCAGTACAAACCCAGGAGTGCCATTTCAATCTTCCATACACCACATGATGGCTCCTCAACCCAGGATCCAGTAATGGCAAAATACTCATCAATGTTTGAGGCCAGCCAGGTGTCACAGGTCAGGCTCACATTGCCTGTGACATTGGTCTGCCCTGGCTGCCTCTATTAAGAGGTAGGCTTCTCTTGAACTGCATGGACAAGGAACAGTTGGGAGCACCTCATGGTCCTTCCAAGAATCCATGAGCCTGAAATTTCATGAGGTTGTACCATCATACTTACTTCACCTGGGGGCACTAGTCCATCATCATTTGAGACATTGCTGCTTTCTAAAGTGTCAAAGGTTTTGTTTGGAGCATCAGGGAGACCATGTGGATCAAGAAGGCAGTCTCTGGCTGGTATATTATTGCAATTGGATTGCAGCTTCAAACCAGCTGCAGGGATAGAACTTGAAGGAGTTGGATAGTAGGTGGGAGAGATGGTGTGGTGGTCAAGGATCATGAATTGGGATAAATGGAAAAGCTCATCTGATGCATGTCTTTCACAAATGGGTGAGAGACAGGGCTTGGTTTTTGAAGTACTCACCTTGTTCATGATTGTGATAGTTATGGGGAGAATAATGTGAGTGGCAAGCAACAATGCAGTGATTACATATTTAGGTGGCAGACACTTCACATGTGATCATGCTTCAGCTCAGGCTGCAGCCTCAAGCTTTATATTCAGTTGATTGCTCCTCCAGTCTGAAGATGCCTAGGGTGAAAACCAATCATGGAAAATCAAAGAAATCAGGTGTCTGTGATGTGGAAAGAAATTTGTTCTGAGACTAATGTTCTTCAGCATATGAACTAGCCTGTGAGGCTCTGCTATGCAGCAGGTTGGTACAATGACCATGCCTTAAAGATGCTCTATCAGCCTCCTCAAGATCTACTACTTGACCCTCCCATACTTCCACCTGACACACCTTGCTACCCCAACCCAGATCCACACATCCAGACAGACACAGGTAACTGAAATTGGCTGCCCCCACCTTCTGACCAGTGGGCCCAGGAAGACTTCAATGATAACCTGGGAGATATCAGAATGGAAGTTGATGACACCTCAGGTGCTTGGCAATCATTCACAGACACCCATCCTGGTTGTGGCATCTCCTTTCCTGGCAGTTCATCTTTCATGAATTCATTCTGGCAAGATGCATACACCAAGGAATGTAGGGAGAACCTTCATTACCCTTTGCATCCAGTGAAGAGTGGCAGTTTCCTTCATGATGTATGCACTTGGGACTCAGTATGTCTACTATTGACTCTTTGTTATCCCTGAACATAGTAAGCCACCAATATTCAAATCTCCTATTTGTATGACTGATGGGGGGATCTAAACCAGATCAAGCATGTCTCACTTTCATTCCAGACTGCCAAAGAACTTTGGGCATGTGTGGAGAGTCTTCCAGCCAGGCCACTGTGGTTATGTGAACACATGAAGACTGACTATCCCACCAGGTGAGTGGTTCATTTATTTTATTGTCCAGCCCTTGAGTGTCTACAATCTCTCTTGAACCATCCACTCCTCACTCCCCATATATTCTTCATCCTGCAGAAAGTCCAGACATTGGCTGCTTGAATCTGTCATATATATGAGGATTGGCTTAGCAGGGATTGTGCTTTTGCCATTCAGGTTTGTCTCATTTGATTTACAACTGACTTTGCACTCATCAATAATTCTAGGATAAACTTCCTGAAGGTTCGACAGTGTTAGGCATCATTCTTTCCTCAGAAAAAAATGAACATCTTGGTAATGAGTGGAAACCAAATGGCATATCCTCTTCTGATTAGCCTTGCAAACATCACCCTGGAGATTTGCTCCAAGATATCAATGCATACCTACCTACTTCTTGCTCTCCTCCCCATTCCCAAGTTCCTCCATGAAGACACTCATGTCCAAAGTCTTCTGCATGACTGGCTTATCTACCAAGCATTGAGTAGAGTCTTGGCACCATTAAAAATGGCAGCCTGCATTGGAATCATGATGAACAATCCTGTCAGCAACCTGCAGTACTGTTATACCCCCCTGGCAGCCTATATTGCTGACACACCAGAGCAGAGCCTCTTGGCCTGCACAAACCCAAAAGCATCTCCATTTATGACAGCAACATCCAAGGACTTTGGAGACCCATTTCTCCATGATCCATGTACAAGGGCACACACTCTGGCTGCCATCTGCAAGGTGCTTGGGAAGTCTTCCACACAGGATTATAAAGTGTTCCTGAAGGTTTGCAAGACTCTCCACTTGAACAGGGTTGTTGAGCCATGTTGGCTGGACTGGCCCCTGTCTTGTCCTTCACAATTCCTTCATATGGAGCCCCTCCATCACTTTCACCATTTTTCCTGGGATCATGACATCAAATGGTGCATTGAAGTTGTCACACCTCCCAAGACCAATTTTCATTTCAGTCTCCTCTGAACCATGGTGGGGGTACCAAGGGTTTGAGGATGGCATATTTAAGTTGAAGCAGGTCATGGGGCATGACCACCATGCTATTCAGCATTACATGATTGGCATCATTTCTGGGGCAGTTCCATGCCAATTTCTCACTGTGATCCATGCTCTGGTTGACTTTTGCTATCTCATGCAGGCCCCCATTTTCTCTGATCAATCACTCAACAGATTGACAAATGCACTGCAACTTTTTCACAATAACAAAGACACTGTCATCCCTGCTAACTGTGCAGTCTTCCTGGTGGCTGGAAGGTCACATACAACACAAGCCAAGGCTGTGCACTGTAGGGAATGGGTTCTCCCTACCAAGAGATTTTATTTTATTCTTTGTTTCCCATATTTCTAACTTGCTTTTCCACTTATTATGTGTTTATTACTTTAGTGCGAGGTTTTATTGATTAGTCAGCATTTTTT
This sequence comes from Pisolithus marmoratus, assembly GCA_024613145.1. NCBI lineage: Eukaryota > Fungi > Basidiomycota > Agaricomycetes > Boletales > Pisolithaceae > Pisolithus > Pisolithus marmoratus. Next base: position 15,244 of record JANFAE010000934.1, on the reverse strand, counting down.
ATTACCTAGCCTGTACTTACTTTTCTAACAATGAAGTAACAGCATGAGTTTTGAGTTCTGAGTTCAAGTTTGAGAGGTTGAGAGTGGCCTTTCTCTGTGTTCAGACAGCCTCAGACATCCTCAGACAGCTTCTTTCACCAGGCTATAGAAGCCCCTTTGGAAGTTCTCTCCCCTTCACATTATCAGCACTCTCCCCGAAGTCTCTGTCAGCATTTCCCACAGTGCACAACTCAATTTCTCTGGGAGCCTGTATGAGAAAACTGCACACCTTGATCCCAGCTGGTGACCCTATTGTCAATCAGCGGGTCCAGAAAATGATTGATCTGGTCTCCAGATATAGGCTCATTTGGACCAGAGATAATCCCTGCCAGATACATGTTTTCAGGTTTATACCACTGTCCATGGGGAAGGTTCAGGCATACACAGGATATGATACCACAAGAAGTCATTGTGTTATGCTGTCAGTTACCCTTGATATTGAAAATGTCTACATTTAGAGAGAATACTAGGTGACCTTCATCCCCATGATTTGCAAGTAATTTTTCCCCATCAGGGCCCTTTGAACATCCATAAGAAGTCACCATCCCAGATGTCCCTCAAGAGAGAAGGTTGATGATTTAGATTCTTGATCAAATGATTGCAGGGCTTGTCCATGAGTTCTTCCAGTCCAGGCCTCACAAGTAAGGCTGCAATGTAGTCATGAAAATGGTGGTAAAAAAAAGTCTTAACAGGAAGTTTGCCTCCATGCTCCAGATCCTTGACAAGCATAGCATTACAGACATCATCACCAGGCTGAGGCATGTTTGTACAAAGCATGGGGTATGAGCATTCCTCCTTTCCAGCTTGAAGGGTTGTGTGTGCAGCTGCAAGTAGGACACACTGCATACACTGTTGTGCAGGGCTCAAGACTAAAATGGGAGAGTGCAGCTGGTATAGTTTTAGGGATTTGTGCTAGGGTATGTTCACATAGCACATCCACCCATGGACTGACTAGGTTGAACACCAAGCCAAGGACAAGGGAAATCACTTGTAGGAAAAACTCCCCAGCCCTATGGAGGCACTCCTTTGAATTGTTCCATCACCATCTGCAAGTTTCCCATGGTTGTCCATGCACACTGGCTGGTGTTAGTGACAACATGGAGAGCAATAACAGATGTATTCTTAACTATCCACAGAGAACCAGTAGACCCCTGCAACATAAGGACCCTCCAAGACCTGATCAGAACAAAACAGCAACATGTCCTGCAACCAACCATGGGAAGAGACCTGCACCATCACCACCCAGTTCACCCCAAACCCATAGGACTTCTAAGTGATACATAGAACACTACTCCCTCAGTAGGCCAGTAGTCTGGCACTGCCAAGATAAACAGATGGTGTGGGCTGATTACAATGAAGATATGAACAATACATTCAAAGAAACTGAAGACACCCACCCCAGTCTCCACAAGGACACTGCCAACCAGGACTTCACTCACCAGGAAGCAATGGAAGAATTAGAACATGTTCTCAATAAGGCTCTCTATATCCTCAAAGTAAAAATCGATCCAAATCCTACAGTTGAACATGAACAGATGTAAAGTGGTTTGCCATGCCCTACTCAATGATACTGTCAATGCCTTTGATATCATTCTAGTAATGGAACTGTGTTTTGGAAGCATAGAGAATGACCAAAGAGGACTGGTGGCAGGACCTGGATGGATACCCATCCTGCTGCTGCAGCCTGTACTGGAAAATATCATGCCTAGAGTCATGGCCTACTTCCAATGTAGGAATGACTTCATGGTTACTCTCTGCTCTGACTTAATTGCAGATGCAGACATACAAATCCCACAAGTAGACCAACCTCTGCACCCCCCCAGTTATCATCATAAACATTTACAACCAAAGAGCAGGAAATGACCCAAATAGTTGGACCATAGACCATCTAGTAAATGTCCTGGTTCCAAACCACATCCCAGTTATAGTCTCAGGTGACTGGAACCTCCACCACCCACTGTGGTCCATGGATGAGCATGCCCTGAGCATGAGGGCAACTACTCTGGTTGACTGGATGGTTGACAATGGCCTCACCCTACTTAATGAAAAAGGCATTCCAACCTACTTCTCCCACAATGGAGAATCATCTTCCACCCTCAACCTAATGTTTGCCAACCACCATGCTATTACAGAAGAGGCAATTTGCTACTGGAAGATAGACAGAGACCTGGTGTTTGATTCAGACCACTATGCCCTCACTTGGTGCATTGACCACACTAGACTACCTGTCGACAATGTCATGACACAAAGGTACAAGTGGAAAGACATTGACAGGGACACAAGAATTGCCTGGAAAGCCAGGTATATTGATGAAATCAATGAGAGGCAGTGGATATTCAACCAACTCACAGAATCAGAATGCCCATCCACCCATTCACTCAAAATAGCTGCCATTGAACTTCAAAACACCATCACTGCTTCAATGGAAGCATACATCCCTGTCCAGAAAGATAGCAGACATGCCAAGCCATGGTGGTTCAATGACCTGTCTAACAGCCTAAAAGACATATGCAGACTCTGGCATGCAGCTGCCATATTCCAGTCAATCACTGGTGAAATGGACCTGGTGTTGGAGATTGAATCACTGCAGTGTGATATGTTAATTTGTCCCTGTGATTACATAAGTGCTTAGAGCACACATAGTACTACACTTTTGGTACTATTCCCTCAGTAGTTGAGTCACTACTGAGGGTAAGCCTACATATTCTTTATATTAGACTACTTACTGATACCTTGCAGCTGCCTACAGGTACATCAATATATATAGTAGTTGAGTCACTACTGAGGCTGCCTACAGCCCTTTTCTACACCTGGAGATGTTGTGCCACATCAAAATGGCTCAGAACCATTTCAAAAGGAAAGTTAGGGAAGTGAAGAAAGAGTGGGTTGAAGAAGAACAGCAGAAGGTGGACCCCAATGATATATGGTCCTTCACAAAATGGCCCAAAGGTAACTGTCAATACCTGTCTCCAGCAATTGACCTAGGCCCAGATAGACCAAAGGCTATCACACACCAAGAAAAGTGTGATGCCTTAAGAAATGTGCTCTTCCAGCATCCACCAGCTCTTCAAGTGGAGGAGATGGACCTTGATACCCCACATCCTAATGACATTCCCTGGCCCCAAGTCATGTACTCTGAAGTCCAATGAGCCATTTTCTCCCCCAGCTACAAAAAAGCCCCTGGCCTAAGTCAAATCACATATTCTGCATTACATCTAGCATGGCAAGCAGATGCAACCCCAATATATCTGCTGATATCACACTGCACTAATACTGGTTATCACCCCCTAGTCTGGCACAAAACCATCACTGTTGCTCTGTGCAAACCTGGCAAAGGCAGACTATTCAAACCCCAGAGCTTACCACTTAATCCAATTAGAGGAATGCTTGGGAAAAGTCCTCAAGGCAATCATCACTCACCATCTCTCATCATGGATTCACACATATGGGCTGGTACCACCAACACAATTTGGAGGTTGCCCAGGAAGCTCCACAGTGGACACAGCACTATCATTCATAAATGACATTGAAGTGGCCCATAATCATGGTCTAGTAACATCCTCACTCACATTTGAAATAAAAGGATTCTTTGACTTTGTCAACCATACAAAGCTAACCAGCATACTCAGATGAAAAAACCTCCCCATTCCCATGGTAAAATGGGTATTATCCTTCCTCACAAACCGTGAAGCAGCTATATGCTTAGACAGCCGCCTATCTCCATCCAGCCCTGTGGCAAATGGCATCCCCCAAGGCATGCCCATTTCCCTGCCCTCTCAATCCTGTATGCCAGCTCTCTCTACAAGGAATTCCACCAATGTTTAATAACACACACCATTCCATCAGGAAAAACTGACAGTGGCATTATTCACTCTTTTTCACTATATATTGCTATATTCCACTATTTATCACTAAAGATGCCATAGGGACAACTATGGCATCTATGGCACCCCAACCATCCCCCCTTAAATATAATGACATATAGACACAAATAGACACATATAGTGAAAAAGGAGGATAAATAGCCAAATAGAGCCACAATGTTGTCATCCCAAGCTTGCTATACTTTGCCATTTTTGCTTTTTTTTGCTTTTTTAGTTCACACTTTTTATGAAGGAGACAACAAATTCATTTAGCACAATATCTACAATACATACTCATAATGCTACTAGGTAATAAATCAATGTATCAGATGGATGGTAAGAGGGGGAGAATGGATGGGGGAGGGGGGAGGGTGAATGGGCATCAGCATCTGGACTGGAGAAGGGGAGGGGGGGAATTACCTTGAAGGAGGGTTGGGGTGGTGGTGGTTGGTGCTAGAGTAGCTAGATGGAAGGAGGGGTGAGAGAGGGAGGGCCAGGGAGGGGGGGGGCTTACCCACTAGTCATTGCAGATGTTGCTGTTCTAGGTGGGCTGTTGCTGGCTCTAGGCAGGGAGTGTCAGTGGGAGAAGGATGACTCATCAGGGATCTTACCTTGTTGTTGGAACAGAGCCTGATCATCCAGTGGAGGGACAGCACTGGGGAGATGTGGGAGGTGGGGCAAAGGAGATGCAGTGGAGTGTGTGTGCATGCATGGGTGAAAATTTCAACTTCTCACAGTCACATGACCAGTGGCCACTGCAGCACTTGAAGTCTAAGTGTCTAAGTGCGAGTCTTAGCTTACCAATCATTTCCCACACATTTCCTAGTCACTATATACTAATCTACACAACACTACACTTAATACACTACACTCTTTTGGTAATAAAAGTGTAGACTACATAACACTACCTTAATTGGTAGTCAAAAATGCCAACATTACACTACACTTTCCTAGTAAAAAAAATGAAATAAAAGAAACCTTGTGATCTGTAACTATTCACTGCACATGGGAAAACATTTAGAGCAACTGGCAATATATAGTTATAATGTTGCTATAGTTGAATACATATGCAATAATTGCACACTATTTCCGTATATGACAAATATTGTGCTGTCAGGACACTACACTACACTTTTCTAACCAAACACAACCAAACAGATCAAAAAAGCGCACACTACACAACACTAATTGTATTTTGCCTATATCTCTACCATTTTTGCACAGATAGATGAAGTAAGCATACCCCCATGGTCCTCTTGTCAGGTACTACAACTTTCATTATGACATCTTTGAAATTAATTTTTTGAGACATCAATTTATTTTTGTATTTTGCAATTTTCTCACCCATCTTTGGGCATATCAATGAGGTAAGCATATTCCCATGATCCTGTGACCCAGCCCTACAACTTTCATTATGACATCATGATCTATAGTTATTATAGTGCTATAGTTCACTATATATCAAATAGTGATGCACTATTCCAATCTATAACAAATATTGCACTGTCAGTTTTTCCTGATGACAACAGGTGGTGGTGGGTGGTTCAATGGATAACTGGAGTAGTAAGGGGAAGATGATGAATGCTGGTTAGTGGTCTATCATGATTTTGGCCAACATGTTTACACACCAGGTGCCTACTGGAAATGAAGGACAATGGTAGGTAGTTCAATGAAAGAATGGAGTGGAAGGGGACAAGAGAGTGTAAGGGGACAAGAGGGTGAAATTTTGTTAGTGGCCTATTTATGTTTTCAGCCAACAGGGTTACATGCCTAATTTGCATTGGCTCTGCCACAGTCTTCTAAGTACCTCACGTACAAAAACCTGACAGCAATTGAATAGAAGTGCCAAGTTAGATTGAGTTGACTGCACAAGGTTTAATTACCAGTGTTTGGGGACAGGGAAAGATGTCATGATTGAGAATATGAGAGCAGAAAAATCAATTCACATATGTTAGAAGGTACAGTGGTCAGTCAGTGGCTGGAGTGTACTTTTGATTCTAAGGAAAATATTTAATAAATGAAGATGAAAAGTAAGAGAGGACTCTGCTGAAAGACTTACCAAAATATGGGTATGACAGGTTGTGCAGGGGAACAAAGAAAGTAAACCATCTAAAAAAAGGTAGTACACATCGATACTGTTACTTGTTCCTAGCTCATGGGATAAAACCTTATGGCCACTAAGGGAAGATATCTAGTAAGACAGGGTCAACAGAACAAATTTAATGACAGTAAAGTTAACTGATAGGGCGTACATTTCATGCTTAGGAAAAGTAAAATTCAGAAGGGTTAACAGGGAATGCAGTTGGACAACTCACCAGTATAGAATACAGAAGGCTATGTATATATAAAAAGAAAAGAAAAAAACAACATGCACAAAGAACACCATCGAATACTCACTGGGGCAGGGAGGGAACCATGATCAAATGCTTCTTCTGATCAGACCTTCTGCTTGCAGTTTGCTAACCCAATTGAACAAAGCACATTGTAAATATCATATATAGATCCAAATGACACAAGTAAGAAGATATAAGCACATGCTACACATTATGATGAGGCGGAGTGGATAAAATGGAATTTGACGACTGATAAAAGGTGAAGGAATATCAGTATGAGTTTGGAAAGGATGGTAGAGCAGAAGATTTACTTGTTTGGGATAGCAGCATTGAATGCCAGTTCGTCGACCCAACATGTAAAGCCCATTGCAGATTTCTATTGTGTAGAGTATACAGAGATCAAACAACACACAATAAGATATACACACACACCATAGATTATGATATGAGGTGGAGTGGATAAATGGGATGTAATGCCTGATAAAAAGTGAAAGAATATCTGTTTGAGATTGGAAAGGATGGTAGCACAGCAGAGTAGAAGACTTACCTGTTTGGGATAGCAACACTGAACATCAGTTCATCAAGCTGAACAAAGCCATGGCATTATAGATATCTATCATGTAAAGTATATAGAGATCAAACAACACATAAGATATCAGCACACACCACTGATTATAATGAGGCAGAGCAGATAAAATGGGATGTCATGATTGATAAAAGGAAAGAAACATCTGTATGAGATTAGAAAGCATGGTAGTGCAGCAGAGAAGAAAACTCACGATGGAAAGAGACTCAGTACCACTGAGACAAAATAACATCTATCTGGAAAATGTTAGGACAGGTCAGAAGAATGGAAAAGTAGAATACATAGCTAGATATGATAGAATGCTGAAACAATCATGCCTATCAAATAGACTGCAGATCAGGAAAACAAAAGCGAGTGAGCTGACATACCCTTCGAGTGATTGAGACAGCAGCCTGGAATGTGAGACAGTCCAGTCTCTGTGACACAAAGTCATACCCTTCGAGTGATTGAGACAGCAGCCTGGAATGCGAGACAGTCCAGTCTCTGCGACACAAAGTCAACAGAGTTTGAAGTGACACAGAGTCAACTTCAAATCAATGAGCAGCTCAAAGCCAGCTCTGGGCAGGGTCAAAGTCAATGATAGGCATGAAGGAATGAACAGTTGAGGGCAGCACACATGGACAGCATCAATGAGATCCTGTGACTTAGGTGTTTTTTTCCTGGGAATTCCCCATCTGTGTGACAAGGTGACTATTCACATATGACAATTTTGGTAGTTCTTACATGTCAACTATTCCTTGTCCTTGTCCTTGTCCTTGTTGGTACTGCTGCCACTACTCGACATGCCTAATGCACCAAACCCCACCCTCAAGCTGTTACCTCCATCAACCCACCTTTGGCCCTTGTTGGCTTCGTGCCACTCACTGATTTGAAGTTAACTTTGTGTTGCTTCCATCTTCAATCAGTTGACTGCATGTCACTGAGGTTGTGGACTGCCATTTTGTTTAGTGCGGCTCAAGGCCTCATCTGTGTCTGTCATTCATTTCATATTTGCATTCTGGTGTGTTTTTGCTTCTTTAATCCTATTTCTCAATACTTTTTCCCAGCTAGCCCAACCTTGACATCCTCCTGTCTCCTATGGCGTCTGAACTGACTCGTTTCAAACCATACCTTCAGCCTGGAGATAGTACATTCTTTCTTTTTTATGACTTTTTTCTTTGGGAACTTACATACATAGGGAATCTTTCCTTGCTTGATGCACTTGCTGTTGTGCACAAGGGGAACATCATAATAACATCCCCAAATATGGACTATGTACCTGAACCCTTTATTTTTGAGGACAAAGATATGCATTGCCACACTGATGATCGTTTCAGCATAGTAGATTGTTTTCAATGGCCACAGACACATGAGAGACAATACAAATATTTGATTTGCATCCCTCAGAAGGGTTCCATCCCTACCCTTTATATTGCATGGTATGATCCAACTCTTGACAACTTTACCATTCCAACTGGCTCTCGGTTCACAGTGGGCATGCTCAACTCCATGAGGGTCATGGACTTTGAGGAGGTGCTTCAGACTCCGTGCAGTTGCCACCACACTCTGCGAGATCAACCAGTTGGTCAAGATGCGCTGTGGGTCCTGATGCATTTGGCCGAGCATGAAGCTAGGCACCTTTGACACCATCCCCTTCTTTTCAGAGACCTCATCATTTTCATTGTGCAGTTTCAATGCAAGCTACTTGACATCTACATATGCATTGCTTGACTACATTGAATTTGTCCACCTGCTTCTGAGGTCTCCTCTGTCATGTCCTCCACACATGAATGGCAACTGGATGGGTTGTTTTACTAAAAATATGGAAGTATGTGAGGCTCTGTACTTTGCAGGGGTACCTGTTTGGCTTGTTCATAGCAAAGCATACATTTCTCTGACTATGAATGTGGTGAATTCAGTACACCTTACTTACCCTGATGGGATCATCAGGGCTATGTACACAGAAAACAGTGTCGCCAAGTCCTTCCCATCCATTTGGTGTGGTCCAAGCAATGTCCTCCATCACTACCATACATGCAGTGGCTATGAGGGTACCCTAGCTGATACCCCTGAGCCCCTACCCATTGCATATCCTTCTTCCTCACATCAATCTTCCTCACATCAGTCTTCCTCCTTGTGTCCATCTTCCAGTGGTGGGAGGCAGTCCAGCCAAAGGCAGTCAAGGTCTGCAAGGGAAAGAGCTTCTGCAGGCCCCTCTCGAGGTAAGTAATTATCACATTTCTCATTCCTTTTTTTGATCCCTCTGTAGTATCATCATCAGCAGGTGGGCAGTCAAAATGGGAGGAACCCAACCTTCCAGATATTCCGAAGCCCCACAGTCTATTTGCAACAGCCTGGTGGGAAGCTGACACCAACTTGCAGAGAATCAAGTCTGGCATTGTGGACCTGGGCTATTGCTTCCCGAAGCCAATGCTCTTTGTCAATGTGTCTACACTGGCCAGAAAGAAGACTTACCTCCTCAACTGGCTGTCTGCTCGTCTGCTTTGGATTAGTCAAGTCAATGTTTGCCTGCCATCGAAGTTCCCGTCCCCTCAGATGTGGAGGGATTTCCTCAATACCATCGACACTGCCCTCCCCTCAACAAAATCCATGTCAATGAAATTGGCCATGTGGGATATTTTGGGAGATGCTGTCATTAACTCAGCCCAAGGTTCGGCAGAGGCACCATAGGAAATTACATGGTGAGGAATGCAGGTGAGTATTATCTTAGTTTTGGCTGTCTCTTTGGAATCATATGTTATGCAGGTTCCAGTTTCATCCCTTTCAGATCCCCCCTCTCCTTCATGCAATCCCTTCTGTGGGAACTGTATGAACTCAACTTCTGCTATGAACTTTATGTGCTCAATCAGGCCCTTGTCCCCAATCATTGGACCACATCTGATGAAGTGTGGTTAGCCTGCCAGACTCTCCTCCATAGTGTCTTCCCTGGTGAATCTGGCCTTGTATGTGGTCAGAGTCTTCACCTTGCCACCCACATGAGTTAGGCTTGTGTGCTACTGATGCACCAACATCACTGCCATATATCAACGGTTTTGTCAGTTATTGTCTGAGTGGCCCAGAGCACCTGCCCATTTGCAGTTGCCTGTCGAGTTGAAAGGTCGGGATGATACTGAGGTGTACAATGTTTATTCTCTGGCATGTCATTTTTATGTCCAAACAGCATTTGATTTCCTTGGATGACAACCCTCCCTCCCCTGCATATTCCAATTTGTCTAAATTTGTTTTGCTTTATGCAGTTTTGCCTGGTGCTATTGCCATGTCTTAGCACAAATATGACTTAAATATACATCTTTGGCTGATGAACCTTAACCTTAATGATTCAGAACTCCACAGATATACTCACCCTTCTTTGACAGCAGAACTTCATTTGGCTCTGAAGGCCTAGCAACTCCATCATCCCCCATCACTGTTTATCATGTCCTTGTCTGTGTGTTGTCGGTCCCTCTGACATCAAATTTTCATTTCAGCTGCATAGCCATTCCCTCTGTTTCACTGACCTGTCTGGTGACTTCGTGTCTCAGATCCTTAGTGGTGACTTTGAGTCCTGCAATATATACACTGTTGACTTTGTGTCCTGGTGCTCAGCTACTGAATGGCAGTTCAGTGCCTGAAGCCTCAAAGGCATCATGATGCTCCATCTTCCATGCACCATGCATCAGATAGTTCTAATCTTGTAAGTTTTTCTCATTGGACACTTCCTTCTTCCTTGCATTTGTATCAACCTATCTTCCTGCAGCATCCTTCTGTCATATCTCCTTCAACTGCTTGGCTGCCCAGCACAGCCTCAATTCCTCCCTTGACCTCTTTTGATAATCCCACATCAGCTGGCTGTCCTCACCCTTTGGTAATGTGGATTTTGTCCAATGAACATTTTTCAAGCCAGCTTACTTGTCTTCACTGCAGGCTCCCTCTGCCATATTGGCTTCCATGAGTCAGCTACTGGCTATAGCTGTGAATGCTCCCTCATCTGATAATCAAGCATCACTTTGTGTTCCTGGCCCTTCAGTATTTTGATCTTATCTGCGAAGTGGATGCCAAGTCAGCTCATTGTCTGTACAGGGTTGTAATGATTTGGCCTCTGCTGTGACTAGTCAACTGCCAACCATGGTCTCAGGTGTTCTTCCATCATCACTGGGCATTCAGGTGGAACCTGGCCTTCCAGTATGTCTTATCTCTCTGCAAGAAATTGCACATACCCACACCTGGCTAGGGCCCTTGGCCATTATTTGTTCCACCTCCATTAGCTCGTCACCACTGCCCCCCTCATACAAAGGGCCTCTACCTCCCTGCACCCCTGCCTGTCTTCATCCTTCCAGGTTGCCAGTGTCTTGCTCAAGATCCAAGTGCTACACCATATCAACATTGCCACCCTCTGAGTCTTGAGTCTGATGATTTTGATCTTGTGAACAAGTTTCAGTTCAATGATGATGTTGGCCCCCCTTCAGGTACAAGTGGCTTGCAGAAGCAAGAAATCCAATGGCAGCAGTGGTCATGAGATATCATTCCTGCACTTCTCAGGCCCTATCTACAGTACCTCAAGGCAACAGAAAGCCTTCGGGTGGTGGTAGACCCACCAGTTGACCATCCAAGTCAATGTCTCACTTGTGTAGTACATTCACTTACCATTTGTTGTCTCTTCTTTGATCGTATGTGACCCTACTATTGTGTTCATGCATGTCATGCTAATACATACTAGGTTTGGAGGAGATTGAGATAAGCTACTGTGCATGCACTCCAGCTCCTATATACCTCATGAAATGTGGTCTGTTTGCATGCTCCCCTGTTTCTCCCACTCTTGCAGTGGATCTTCGTGTGTTGGAGTTTATGAGGACACTCTTTGTATGGTTGTCACCTAACACAACTGCCTGGTGTGATGCACTTGAAAGTTTTCTTGATGCCCAAGGGTACCAGCTGCAGTCAAAGGTATGTTGCACTCATGATTTTACTATATTATTTGTCACCTATGTGTGCACTCCTGCACCATATATCCCCCTTCTATATTTTCCTAGACACTTTTTTGCCTACTCCAGGTACAGAGATGTAGTAGTGGTTTATACACACCTATGTGTTCATCCCAAGCAGTGTAAGAGGTGCTGACCATCCAATCAGGATAACCTTCAATGATGGTTCAGCAATGCATACCATTGGTATACTGTGTTAACAACATACACAGAGGACCATATTAATGGCCTAATTCACTCCGCACAAGCTTCCATGCAACAAGAAGCTAGGGTTCAACCAAGTGACTACTTATGTACTCATTGTCCACTATGTTTTGGGGGAGGTGTGCCACAGAAGGCCAATACTGACCAGGATGAGTAAGCCACATGCAAACTTATTGTTACAGACTGACTCTGACCTGTTATAATTGAAGTCTTGACTGCATTGTTTGCTTGGATGCATGTTTCACCCAAAAGTGGACAAACAATCCTCACAACTCTGCTACCCATGACCCTCCCAATCCTACCAACACTGTATTCATTCCTGAATCAGAGGTGAAGGCTATGGAAATGTTCATTGACAAACAGCGATCCCTTCCAATGAGTCATCATAATTCCCTACATCAACTGCAAGGGGACAGTGTGGAGGATGGGATGAAGGTGCCTGTGTCTGCATTGGATGGATGTGGAGAGTCCTTCCATGCAGCAGATGAAAGGCAGAAGAAAGCAAGCACCTCCTTTTTTGCAGACACAGGTCTCATGGCCTTGCTTTGTCACCATGATCATGTTCTCTGGCTAGTCAATATGACATCAGCAGGAGAAAAGCAGCACTATGCCCTGGTGCTATTGAAATATCTCTTTGATCATCTGCCTACTACCACCACTGTTGGTCTCTTATATGACATTGGATGTCAACTGGAACATAGCTGCCACAAGTGGAAGCTACTTGATGAAGGAATACTCTCCAGGTTGAAGTTTGGTATCTCTGTTTTCCATGCTTATGGCCATCAGTGGCCATGCCAGATAGTATATCACCCACATAAATGTGTAGGCTTTGGCTTGTCAGATGGTGAGGGGTGTGAGCAGTTATGGAGTTCTCTGAAGATGCTCATCCCTATTCTGCAAGTGTCTGGTGTAAGCATTTTTCTTCCTGTAATATTAATCAAGTGCTAATTCCTGCTTAGTATCACCAGAGGCTATTTGTTCTTGACAATCAGATATGTCACTTTGACAAGAAAGCTGTTGCTGCCCTTGGCCAGTGGTTGAACAAGAAATGGACCCTCTGCAAAAGCAAGAAAATGCTGGCATTGGAGTCCCTCCATGCAATACACATTGACATGCAGACTCTGCAAGAGGAGTGGGCTGCACAGGTGCACTCACAGACTCAACCTCTACCCCATTAGTCTCTTCCTTCATGCTCATTACCATATTTTTGACCATATAACATAGGGCAGGCAAAGTCCAATGGTGCTAAATTATTGGCACACATACTTTCCCTGGAAAAGTCTGTTCAGGACTACCAGAGATGTGTGGATCAGCTAGAAATGGATCTTGTCAATGATCATGTCAATGACATCATGGACTTTGAGTTACAGTGCACTGCAGCAAAAGGTTTACTTTCCAAAGCAACTCAGGCTTTCCACCAGAAAAAAAGTGCACTAGGAGTCTCAGCACAAACTGACCTCTATCTTCTGAGGAGTAATAAGTGGCTCCAAACACAAACTAATGCACAGGCATTGAAGGTTTGAATTATGGAATGCCTTTGGCAGCACAAGTTTGAATTGGAGCACATAGCAGGGTCATCCAGGCACTGCCAATGGTGAGTAAAGGGTGGTCTTCTGGTTGCTATTATCAATTAACATGTGTGGTAGACAATCATCTACAGTCACATGTGGAATCTTCCATAAAAAGAAGAGAGCCTGCAATCTCACATCCCATTACCACTTATAACACCCTCTGTGATGAACTATTGGGAATGATATGACTCCAGAAAGCACCATCTGGTGCTATTCCTCCTCTTCCAATACCCACCAAGGGCATTTTTCAACTGGATGTTGACAGTGATATTTGGCAGGATGGTGGGCCTGGAGAGGGTTCTTCTGAAATTCCACACTGGCTTGCTGATGCAGATGTGCATAAGGGCATCAGGCTGATGTTGGAAGTTGATTGCTGTAATGAAGAAGAAAGGACACTGTCCAGAGAACAATCTGCTCTGCAGGAATGGTTTGCTGCAGAATGGCAAAGCCTCCAAGGAGCATTGGAGAATGCAGGTCAGTGCAAGTGTCAATTTCATGGTACCATCTCACACAATATGTAGCTGAATATTATAAGTATCACCTACAAGCACACATGCATACCCTTCTTGGAGTATATGTAGATTGGGAGGGTATGGTCTGACATATTCCACATGCATGGTTGCCATCAAGAGGCTGGGGACCCACAAGAGAGGATGTTGCCAGTTTCCTTGCTCCAGAAAGTCACAATCCCGTGCAATGACTGGTTCAGAGCATCCAGCAGAATGACTTATCTGAAGACTATGAGTCTGATGCAGGGGGATGCATTGTGCAGAAGGTTGATGAATTATGGCTAGGCATTGAAGAGATGGCACTGGCAGAGGGAGGAATTTGATATAGAACAATCACTGGTGTGGAATGTACTGATGAGGAGGATGACTGGAGGACATTGGGAAATGGTTATTTGCCTTCCTCACCAGTAAAATTGCCAATAAAGAGATGTAGATACTAAAGATTACCATCTTGATACTGAATGTCTATACTTTGCAGATATTCTACCAGTCATTGATTGAGTTCTTCTGTGAGCAGATACTTATAAGAGGTTGTCACATTGAGCTAGGGGATATTCATGCCTGCTGAATATCCCCATATCCTTCAAGTGAATCTCCAACCCCTTGGGGAATCTCCAACCTGTCTTGGAGAGTCTCCAGCCCTGGTTTTGCTGATGCTCACTTAGGGAATCTCCAACCATACATGGAGATTGTCCCCACATCTCCTAGGGAAAGTTCTAACATGAAGGGGGGAATTTCCATACCTCTTCACCTGCAGATAAGGATAAGGCATCTGTTCTTTAGTGTAGTATTTGACATGGATGTCCCATGGTATGAGGCTTTGACTCCACTCTGACCTGGAGAATCTCCAACCCCCTTGGAGAATCCCCCCTTGTCTTGGAGAATCTCCAACCCCCCTTGGGGAATCTCCAACCTGACTGGGAGAATCTCCACTCTGACTTGGAGAATCTCCACCCTGTCTTGGAGAATCTCCAGCCCCCCTTGGGGAATCTCCAACCTGACTGGGAGAATTTCCACTCTGACTTGGAGAATCTCCAACCTCCCTTGGAGAATCTCCACTCTGTCTTGGAGAATCTCCAACCTAACTTGGAGAATCTCTGCCCTGCCTTGGAGAATCTCCACTCTGTCTTGGAGAATCTCTGCCCTGTCTTGGAGAATCTCCACACTGCCTTGGAGAA
>JANFAE010000933.1:0-19381 GCA_024613145.1 Pisolithus marmoratus | reverse complement strand
AATGACACAATGACATCTCGACTCACCAACTGTCACCATAAATGCAGAGGCTAGTTGGGAATGGCGGTGCGCGAGTGCCCACTGGCAGAGCCGGTACGGCGAGATTTTCCAAATTGATTCTTTGTTTAGACAGAAAAATATTTCCCCACACCTCAATTAGGGGGCATTCAGAAAAGAATTCGACGATGGTCTAAACACACAAGAAATCATAGAAGAGGTCGAATTTCAGGCAATTCTGCCACACATTCAAACTCAAAAAGATCAAATAAACTCAAATAGGACATTCGTCAAATTACTGATCCGGGCACCGTCCAAGTAATCGCCTCAAATTTATGGAGAACCTCATCGCGCCGCATAATGAATATCCATCCAAGAAGATAGATGATCTCGTACAACGAGCTGATTGGGGGTATGCAGTCGCTATCGTACCGTCGCCATCGCCGTCTCCTGTAACCGCGGACAATTCAGAGGGCCAGCCTTGTACTGGTCACGTTCCAGCATCCTTCCCCACCTCTGTGATTATCAAAAACTCAGAGATCGTCGATTCTCCTGTCATTGATCTGTTTGATCCTACGGCACTACCAACTAAACCTACCGATACCCCACACACCAGCACCGAGTCTGCCAACTATGTAAATGTCGTGGGCATGGGCTCGCATGTTTTGGTACCTGAGTTGATACCGATTTCGAAGCTCCCTATATCCGATGAGATTTTGGCCTTGACGGGGGGATGTAATCGGGAGGGCGATCGACGTCGCACGATCGTCGCAAGTCCACTATGGCGAACAGTGAGTGTGCCTTTAATAGATCGTCCTGAACCGCTTTAACAAGTGCAAAAAAGGGCACGTGGCCATGGATTTCCGCTCAGTCTATCGTCACAAATCCAGGAGAAACCCGTCATCTATGAAACATACCATGATCTGGAGTCGTTTTTCTACGTCCTTTTGGGAACATGTCTTCTCCTAAAAGAACCCTCCAAATTCAAAGGTGAAGACGAGCTGGGGTTGTGTTTTAATAAATTTTTCTACCTCCCTGGGCCGACCGGACTTGTCAAAACTGTCACCATCCAATCGAATCTTGCGTGGCTTCCAATGATTGTAGCCCACATATCACCATACTTCAAACCTCTAATACCCCTTCTGAACCGCCTCCGAAAAGAGATTATTTCGCCGATGTACATTAGCGAATACGGAATCCTTTGCTGTGCAAAATCCCTCACACACCAGGTTCTCATTGACGCCATCATTGAGGCCCTACGTGGTCTTCCCGATAGCGCACGGATAAAATGCGAGAAAGGAGAGTTACTATACCGGGCATTATCTTACTGGAATCCTTGTGATGGGCTGTCTAAACATTGAAAATATGTCAAACGGCAGAAGCTGTCAATTTTAACCTTTGTATATAGAATCAGTTACAAGGTGTGTGCAGCGTTGAATATCTCTGTCTTCAACTTGCTTTGAGTGGATTTCCACACTCGGTGCTAAACGGAGCCACCGGTATGCGTGGAAATACTTCAACGTTCGTCCCCGCAACTCAGGTGGAAGACCGGGGGGGCTACAGCCGGAGCGTGATTACCACTACTCCGGAGACGATGCTTCTGCGCCGCTGACCGGCTCTGACCATGAACGTTTACCTCAGGCTGTTGTGGCGTTGTGACGTACCGCAGTAGTTCGGGACAGTACTGTCAGACTTGCATGGGACCAGTGAATCGTGCGACGTTTACAGCTGGCAAGAGAAATCAAACAGACGCCTAGGAGTCCAAGAGTAACACAGTCATAGCTACGTGAGCAGTACATACTACTGTTGCATTCAAGTACGTAGGTGTCCCATGAGTCTCCGAAGCTGAGTGCCACGGGATTGGAGCATTCATCAAGTCAGTTTCGTCAGGATTTATAGGTGTAGGTGTCATCGTGAATGCCCATCATCTCTTTTCCAGTCATCTTCATATATATCATACACTCACGCCGAAGATAAACCGAGTCAGCACGAGAAGTTGATTTTAGAATGCTTCCTTAGATTCAGCCTTCCACCCGTTCTTGTTGCGGAAATTGCCGCCAGTTGGTCAGAACATGTAAATGGTGTAGGGACTTATACTCACCGGGAACAACTCATTGTGGGGTTGCCAGTCAAACAAGTACACGGGGTGACCTTGATCGTCCACTTTCTCGGCGACCGCGGAGGTATACAGAGTGACCTCCGCGGGGATGACATCTGTAGACGCTCTCTTTTCGCTTGGCACAACTGGGGCGTCCGTACCGCCCTGAGTGCTGGCGAGTACCTTCCCTGTCATATCCAATAGCTCGCCCGAGAGGTTCTTGGTAATATCTGCCGCGGTGGTATCCACCGTCGCTTTAGTTCTGTCGATACCGCTGTTCACGATGATGTCGTTCACTAGGGAGAAAGGCAACTTTATGACACCGCGGATAATTGATCCCGATTCCCGACGTTTGGCGCAAGCCTTGCAAGGCGAATGGTCCGGGCGGGCGAATACTGTGACTGTACCGACGAGCTGCGGCGCAGGGCCACGGTTGTGATACAAGTTGAAGCTATACGACCTGTTGAACGCGTGCTCCGGAAGACGAACAAGGACGATGAAAACGCGGAAGTTAGGAATCTCCTTCAGGATCTCCGAAAGTCCGCGGTCTTTAGCTCTGGGGACCGTCACATGGCTCCAATCCGCCCTGTTTCTGTTCTTCACAGAGGTTTGAGGATCAAATCCATAAAACTTGGCAATTCTAGCGCGAGCTGTGCGGCGCGCATCGTCAGAGGCCTTCTGGTCAACCTTGACGCCCAGGAACTCTTGATACGAATAGTCTACAAAAGCAACATTGAGACAACCCTTGGGCAACAGAGTAGGAGGAGACATACATTTCGGGTAGGAATCGGCATCCAGGAAGCGGGTTTGCTCTGAGGTCCAGTACTCGCCTTTCTCGTTTCTGAATGGATAAAGGGCTCCGCGAGCACCTGTTGGGAGGATTTGCTCATTGTACACCTGGGCGTAAGTCCCACGTTGCTAAAGAATCGTTAGTGTCGCCTTCCGATTTATAATGTTGTACGCACCTGGGTCCAAGGGTATGCTACGTCATCCTTCACATATCCGTCTCCCATCCAATAGTCTTTGTAGCACCACTCCCATAGTGCGACTGCAAAAAACGGTCAGCAGGGCGATCCTAAATCATGCTTTCCATATACTTACTGATCCTGTCTACATTGCTGTGGTGGACTAACAAAAGGTTAGGCAGATAAGTGAGTGTCGGGCAAATGACCCACAAAAGAAGATGGGGTCAAAGGCGGCCTGCACATGTTCTGTCAATCACAGCACCAGGGTCAACCAGTGTCGCGACTCACATAATCTGGGTCAGACTGGGGCACAACAGTTACTGTGAGTTATTGAATGTGATAGAGCAAAATTGCCGACCATATGCCCATTCCCACCCTATGCAACATCTTAGGAATGTTAAACCTTTCTTGATACAATGAGACACGCACAATACTACCATGGATAAGTCCATGCACGGACTCCAGGGAGCCAACATTGCGAAAGTCCATTTCCCTGCGCGACTCGTTGACCGAATTCGAGAATTCGTCATAACTACGACAGTCAGTGTAAGCCCAGTTATGATACGGGAAACTTACGCTAGGGCAGGATCCTCTCCATCCGAGAATGTAAATAACAGCCCGACTTTGGTGCGAATGTCCACAGCCTGACTCTTGAGTGTTCTATCTCAGCGTGAACAATTGACTTCCTAACGTATGAGCGGAGAAAGCTACTAACTGCTGCAGGGCATTAATATCAGTCCCACCCTCCGGAGTGCTTGGGGAGTGCCGGTAGGTCCGCGTCCATTTGGAATAATATGCTGTTTGGTTTGTCTAAACAATTTGTTAAGTACCTTAAACACAACATTACACTCCTTCGTGATCTTACCCTCGAATTCTGGAGGTCAGTAAAGTCAGGAGGGATGCCTCCTTGGTAGGTATAGTAGGAAAAGGGGTTCTGGACAGTCGTCTTCTTGCCTCCAGCAATCGTGACCTCCAGTTTCTCCTCGTAGAGCACAGGCGGAAGCCCTTCCTGAGCGACTTTTGGGTCAGCCCAGTCCCAATACCTGTCTCGAATAGTCATTGCCAGAGGTGTTGTAATCACCGATCAAACATACGGAAAACGAAGTTTCTTGGCCTCTGGGATCCATTTCCCATGCTCTCCGGTGTTCGTTCTCTCGATCTCCCTTGCAAGGTGGTCAGCGACGTTGCCAACCGCTTGCTGTACGAACATTTCAGTCAATAGAAGTAGTCAGAACGCTTTAGGTGGCGAACCTCAACGAGCAACATGTACGGGCGATGCCAAGTAGTAAAAGACACCGATCCATGGCTAGCACAGGCCTGTCAAATAAATGCCACGTAGCGCTGCAAACTACTTACTTGCAATAACCTAAAAGCGAATCTTATAGCATGGACAACAGCTTAGATATGTAAGAGACCTACCGCCAAACCGTGAGGGGATGGGCAAGGTATCCTTACGATCATTCGCGTTATAGTCCGACGCCCTCTCTTCTGATGTCTTTCGATCACCAGCGTATTCTTGATAGGGCTTCCCGTGGATTCCTGCAATCTCCATGTACGAAGTGGCGGGCAATTGAACGCCCGGGAAGACAGTACCGACGGACGGATTCTGCACGCCTTGGATGGCGGCATAGCTGAGAACAAAAAGTGTGAATTGCCTAGGATGGTTTTGCTGCATATCTTCGATAGGGATGCGATCATAGGCACGTCCCGTAGACTTGCGTCCGACGATGGGATAGTAGTGAGAAACTGTACCCTGTGTGTTGCTTGGAGTTTCCATACTGACGATCTAGCCGGAGAAGGTATTCAAGTGGAGATAGTAGGTAGATGCAATGGGGCCGTCACAACTGAGGGGACGAGAGCTTTGACGGCGAGAGGTATTTATGTGTTTTAGAACGCCCCAATGTAACAGTGTTGTCGAGGCCTTGGATGACATCGTGCGCCGAGTCGGGGACTTAGAATGCCCATTCATGTCGTTAGGGGCTCCACAGAACAAGTGGATGCCAAGTACACCGCTACTATGCATTTCTCCTGTCAAGAAGGGTCCACAGCTCCTGTGGAGAAGTCTTGACCGAAATGGTAGAGAGCTAGCGCAACTCGGCATTCAAATTCGGTACCTAGACCGGTCCTAAACGTGGCGCGAAACCTTGAGGTATAATGTGCTGTTTAATCTAAAATTAAGTAAAACTTAGAAATTTTCTCTGAAGAACATCAAGCTCTGTCCTCAGACTATAATGTTGATATTACCTGAAGATTGACACTACATTTGGCGCCGGGCTAAATATTGGCTGCGGCGTAGTGTGGTGCAGCTTAAATTACCGTAGTATCACCGCGCCCGCACTATATTGTGCGAAGTCAATGTTGGAGATGCAATACGAAAGGAAGACGAACATCAGAGTGTGGTGAGGCATTTGAGGACGTGTGCCTGGAAGGACTAATAATTCTTTTGAGGGGGTGTCATTCTTTGCTCCTTTCGAGCACGTACTGTGTGGAAAAATTCTAGACCCGTGCGCAGCGGGATTCCTTGTTCCGGGGAAGCTATGCCATCGAGGACAGCGTAACAATTGGCTCAAGCATCGCACCTGTCAGAGATGGTAAGTATGACCTAGCGGAGAGACAAGAGGAGTACCTGACCTGTCCTGAAGAGAGATGTCGATGAGCGGTGTCTTGGCACATAACAGTGCATGTTCTTATAGGTCATTCTGATCGGTTCAGCGAGTAACCACCGGGAATGGATCGTTAGTCTGAACCTACGAGGGGAGTCATATCGTAAAGAGAGAATAACAATTGCCTCATGAATTGCACCTGATTTCTGCAACGGGGCGCGCAATGTAGGTATATGGGGTATCGCAGGTAAGGTGGAGAGAAAAGGACCACCTGAGCTGACCAGAAGGGTGATGGGCGGTGTCTCGGCATATACAATACGATATCGTTCTGGTAGGTAATTCTGATCGTTTCAACGAGTCAACGCTGGGAGATGGATCGTTGATCTGGTGACGGACCGGGCTGAAGTTGGTTCCGTGACGTGAGTTATGGGGCTCATATGCGCCCCTTACGGTGCTGTCAGTGATGGCAGTACACCATAGCCACATCTTGCGACCACAACGATGCAGTGGATTACCTGACACAATAGAATTTCCCCGAAACTGCTGCTGCAGGTGAAGTGCCCAGCTTGCAATGTCGCGTCCGCGGTTGGGATGAGCAATTAATCACATAGGCTTCTCTTGGCTTATCTGATGGACAGCCAAGGAATTCAAGTGAAGACCATTTGATTGATTCCCTTCAATTGTCATCACGGTCGCTGGGCGCTGGCAAGGGTAAAATCTCCATGGATGGTATCCGTCCAGCGTTGCGCGGCGTGCTGATTAGGTCCCGTGAACTTGCCCAACAGGTAGCGCTTGGCCAGCGGGCAAATATTTAGGTGTTAGTCTTCTAGATCTTTGCCTGTCCGAGTAATTTTCGTTGTTCCTTTGCGTGAATTTCGTTATGAAGTGCCCGTCGCAAGTTGTTCCACACCACTCTGGGACCCCGCTGCTGGATGATGTCTGCTACGCTCATACCTGGAATTGTAGATGCAGTGGCAGGGCGAGCAATGTTGAATTTATGAGACCATGACCCGGGAATCCTTGGGGAGAGGTGCTGGTAACCGGAATTGTAGTCTTACCATTCTACTTAATACCTTGCGAGCCGATGATCTTGTTCATGGACCTACACTGAGATCATCTTACTATCGAAATGAAGGTTAGGGGAGTTTGCTTGCCGTGGTTACCACGATAACATACATACTATCCAAGAAACTAACCCGGCTTTAAGGTGGAACATTTCCCGCATTCATGAAATGCCCTAGCTAAATACTCCTAGTAAAGTAATAGAGAACCACTAACAATGTACGACTGTACACAAATCCCTTTCGTATGGTGCTGTTCTGTAGAGCTGGCAGCGAATCCAAGTACATATACGACAGGGATAAGAATATGTACGCCCATGAGCACAAGAAAAGAATCGTACGGTGACAAAGGGGTGTACGATAATACAAAGAATATAGATGAATACAAAGAGGGGGCGTCGCAGTTTCGTCTAGAGGTAGAGGGATCGCATTAATAAAGGTGATGGGAGGAGGGAAGCTGGAGAGATGACAAAGATAATGTCATTAATCAAGCACGTTATGCAAAAAGTGGTCCTCGGACACCATCGCCACGTCGCGCGGCAAGGATCCCACGGATAGCCACAACAATGAGAAGGAATGTAGTAAGGATCCT
Source organism: Pisolithus marmoratus (assembly GCA_024613145.1). Taxonomy (NCBI): domain Eukaryota; kingdom Fungi; phylum Basidiomycota; class Agaricomycetes; order Boletales; family Pisolithaceae; genus Pisolithus; species Pisolithus marmoratus. The sequence goes on along the minus strand of JANFAE010000933.1, from coordinate 12,065 downwards.
GCCCAGAGGTCAGTGTTATTTTAGTAGTAATGTGGTACACCCACGCACCATAGAATCCAGGCGAACGCCTCCATTGCGTTCAGCTGGCCACAATATACGAATACGGTTTGGCTGCTAAGGTTTAGCGATTGACGTAAAAACATGGACTGCTAGGAACTCGCCTGCAGTTGAGCCCTCCGCCAAGCGTGGCCGTGATACTGGCTGCTCCAGCAGTCCAGAACACCCAGGTAAGGATCAAGCTGAATGAACAAGTCAGGTAGTTTGCATAGAAATCCGTACGACTGAACCTACAAGACCATAAGGGACAGTACACTGCCCAATACGCTTGATGGCATTGTGAAGAAGAGCACAAGGTAACATGAAGACAGAACAGTTGTCCATATCGATGCGAAGAGAATGAAGCGAGTGCGATCCCGTTCGGCAATACTGAAGAAGTCATGGCGTGCATTGAATCGAGATGTAAGCCATGCGGAGATAGCAAGCTGGAGGACACCGATGAGCACATCTGCAAACTCAGGTCAGGCAGGGGACTCACTTGGATAATGCTGAAGAAGATAATCAACCCAAGTACGACTGCAATCGCTGTTGTCAGCCTCGTGCTGGGTGGTACAGTAGAGGGAGAGCTTACTTGGGTATCCTCTCTGAAAATGGTCGCTGAAGGCCATGTCGGATTATCGTGAGTCGTAACAGGTCGTGTGGAGGAGTTGAATGTGGGGGAGGAATTCAAAGCGTCGTAATTTGTTGAAGTTGAACATGCCACTGTGGCTGTGCAGCAATAGTCTGACGTCATCACTTCGGAGACTGCGGACTTCTGCGGACCGCAGCGGACAACAAGTGTATAAAGCCGGGTTACAAGGGTCTCAAAAGTGTAAATGGAGATGCAGATAGTATCATACAATGCTCGAGTCCATGACATCATGAAACCAAACTCAAACGTGTCTACCGAAGTGCCTGCTGATGGATGAGCCTTCGTCTGGCACACAGACCCTATCTCCTGGCATCAATTTGTTGCAAGCAATCTGTGGGTTGACAATAAGGAGTTTTTCCAAAGCCGTATTGTGGCTGCGGGCGATGTCGTAACAAGTGTCACCGGTTTGAACGATATATGATATCGTTGTACTTGGGCAGGGAGCGGGCGCAACGCGGGTGGGCAGTAAAACAAGACGCCACACGAGGAGCAGCACGACAGAGACCACAAGGAAAAAGGGAAACAGCGTTCGGTAAGAGCCACCTCGGAGTGTATGGCGTGAACCGTGCTAAAGAAGTAGCATGTCACGCACTCGACAAGCACCGACGACGACGGAAAACGAACCTCATCCATTGCAAGTTGTTGATAACCATTCCGCTGGGTAGGTGCTGCTTCGAGATCATCGTGGTCATCTTCTTGAGGTGCTATGGTGACAGGCAACGCGGAGACTTTACAAGAAGTTGGCTCTTGTCGATGTTAAGAGCTGGTGAGACGATACCTTGGACGAGTTCACCGAATTCTGAACCCTCTGGACCTTTATGGAGAAGGCCGTCTTTATCACGAAAATAGTACCGCCCAGTATCGCTGTCGTATCCTATGCGCTCTACTCCTTCAGGTAGTCTGTAGTTATCCTGGGTGTTTCCGTCAACAACAACAAAAGAGGTTCATATTGGAGACAAACCTCGTCGTATTGCGTCCAGCGCCCCATGGTCCAGAGAGTCCAGCCAGTCACTGGAATTTGTACGCTCAGCAGGAGCGGAGAAGTACTAATAAGTGCTCGACAAAAATGGAAGTGCCTCCATTAAGCGGCGGGGACCAAGCAAGCGCAAACAAGACCGAAATCTCGTCTCGACCGCCATGGCCGACGCACAGACCACCTCAGTCACAACACCCGTCCCTCCTGCAGTATCAGGTCAGAGCGGCGCCTCCGCCCCAGCTGAGCCAGAAGTTGTCTGCGAAACTTTGTACATTCAAAACTTGAATGAAAAGGTCCGAATCGATGGTACGTGCCCTCCGCTGATTGTTGGTTCTTGCGCTGGATCTGACGACCTAGTCTGTGGTATGTAGTACTCAAGGCATCGTTAAGAGGTCTCTTCAAGTCATACGGCGAAGTCCTCGACGTCGTTGCCCATGGTAACCTCCGGATGCGTGGTCAAGCATTCGTCTCGTTTGCTTCGCCCGAGACAGCGGCGAAAGCCTTGAAAGAAGTCCGTGGTTTCCCTCTGTATTCGAAACCGATGGTATTACTTCTTGTTTTATACATTGATATGTTGTTGACTGGCGTTAGCAAATTTCGTTTGCGAGAACGCGCTCAGATGCTGTCATCAGTCGGCTAGACCCTCAGAATCTTGAAGCACACAAAAGTCGGAGGGGCGAACATAAAAGTACGTGTCCATTTCAATTACTCGCTATTCCAACTCAAATATCTTAGATCTTACTCGCTATACCAACCCTCTTAAGCAAAAACTACGCACCAAGAGATTGGCAGCAGCAGGACGTACGTCCTTCCTTAATTCCCATCTATAGACGCTGAATTTTCCTTCAAAGTGGCCGGCGTCACGGCAATGCCGCCCCCCAAGCGTCCCGCCGTTCAGATGCCAGACGAGTACCTACCACCGAACAAGATCCTTTTCCTGCAAAACCTTCCCGAAAGCGTTACAAAGGACCAACTTATGGCATTATTTTCTCAGTGCGTACCACTCGCCTTTGATCGATTCTCGTTCTGACTGGCGACTCGCCAAGGTATCCTAACTTGTACGAAGTACGACTTATTCCGACAAAGAAGGACATCGCTTTCGTGGAATATGCGGACGAAGGAAGCGCGGGCGTCGCGAAAGACGCACTTCACAACTACAAACTGGACGGAGAGAACAAAATTAAGGTGTGTAACCTCTGTTGGCGCGTCGGGGAACACCTAACAAAGTATCGCAGATTACCTTCGCGCGCAAGTAGAACATACACTGCTGATCGCCTTATTATTGTATACGCGGAGTGTAAGATCCTTCGTAACGATGTGCTAATGTTTTTTTTTTCTTCTCTCGCACTGGACTATGTTACGAATACCTGGGAGCTGTGCAACGATATTTGAGCATTTTTCTGCGAAGCATAGACGTGTGATTTCCTTTGGCACCGTAAGGACGGACTGCGAGACTACCCGAAGGAAGTGCACGTGCTGAAGCTGCTTCTACTGTACCTTCGAGTGTGTCAGTTGCTTCCGGCACTTGCCTCGAGGCGCGACAGTTTGGTCCTGAGGCCTGAGCGTTGAACGTTGAACCACCACCATCGATAAAGGCATCAGCCAAGGTCTCGTCTGCCCAACGTTACTTTTCAGTGACATGCCTATCAATTTCGTGCGTGAAAAACTTATCAATCTTTTATATATCTCTAACATTTTTTGGGACAGGATGACGACGACGACGACGGATACCCCGAACAAGATGTTTTCCAAATCTATTTAGAGAGTCAGTTCTCTGGTATGGTTCACGATATCTTGCTCTCCATTTCAAGTCGACCATTCTCTACCCGCGATAGATCCCAGCTCCCAATCAGCCCCTGCATCGTCAAGATCATCTAGTATCCCTTCCTCAATCGACGTTATGGCAAACAATCTCCGTCTCGAGAGTCCCCAGCGTCCCTCTCGGTCGTCTGTGAGCAGCGTGGGCGTGAAACGCCCGATTACGCATGCTGAGTCCTCCTTAAGCCCTACTAAAGTCCGGAAAACGGGATCCGACGTGACGGGGGCAGACGCGTCTTCGGGCAGTCACGCCTTAGATGTTGACGCCCTGGACCCCTATATCATTGCCCACGACGAAAGAATACAACCTCTACTAGACCAGAAGCAAGTTCCGTGGGGGACTATTTTTGAGCTGGCTCGCGGTGTCACAAACGGTTCGTGGCGTTGGTCCGAGGTGACCGGAGAGCGTTTAGATCAGCTATGTGGCACAAATGCCGAAACTGCGCCGCGGGTATCTAATATCGTGACTGGAAAGTGGACCAGTACATCTACGGAAGCCATGGAGGTATGGTATGTATGATATGATTGTCTTGGTTTGGGGGACCATCTCACCAATGCATCCTTAGGGCGGAGTATGATCGTGAGCAAGCTGCTATTATGGAGCACAAGGGCCGTGGTTTAGGGGGCATGGGTCTGTGGCATGGGAAGGATGGTTGGTATGGGGGCAGAATACAACAAGTGGGGAGGCTAAAGGAGGGGACGGGTAAAGGGTCGTTCGCCATTCAACTGGAAACACCTGAAATCAGGCGTTCTCACAGATTTGCTCGTTATTTGGGTTCACGACGAATCCTTCAGGTTAGGGTCCCTGATAAGGTTCTCTACCAACGAGGAGATGAGGTACGGAGATTTTTCCGGTGTCACAAATTCATTCTTTGTGGTCGTGTTTTCCTCCCCTTCCATGCCAAGGAAGGTGCGGTTTATATGGTGGAGACCAACTATGATTTTGGGCACCAATGCAATCCCCATGAAGGTGATCACTACAGATTGTCCTTCATGGACTTCATAAATTGGCATAACCCATTCAAGCTAAATAGCCACCAGGTACAGTAAATTGCTCTCTACACATATACGATATACTCATGTCTAGCATGTTCTAGCCAATCAGCAAATGGTCAGCTCGTTGGGCCCTGGGGTTGTCTACATCAGTCCCCACCATTAGTTTTGAAGAGATAAACATACATTACATTGAAGATGAATGTGAGTCACTGTCAACAATGTTTCTGAGCATCAATTAATAAGGCTGGGTATATCTTAAGATGTCACTCCTGCTGACTGGGGTAGTGGCAAAGCCCCAGCTGAAAAAACTTACACTGATGGGTGTGGATGGATCAATGGAGCTGCCCTGACTCAAATTATGAGGAGGATGGGTTATAGCAGTCGACCAACTGCTGTGCAAGGCAGGATTGGGGGTGCAAAAGGCATGTGGGTGCTTCATCCAGACCCTGTGGAGCAGGTTGCAGATGGAGGGTCTAAAATTTGGATTCGGAGCTCGCAAAACAAAATATCCCTTCCCCAACCAGTTCCTAAATCTCAAAGAATTTTTGAGTTGTTGGCTCCTTCAAGGGTTTCAGGGCCATGTCAATTATCAGCCCAGACTCTGGTCAACCTCACAAGCAATGGAGTTCCGTTTGAAGTAATCAAGAAACTCATGGCATATGGCCTCCATGAGGAAGTAAAAGAGTTGGTTAATTGGAGCACACCTGAATCTATGCTCAGGGTCTGGAGAGCAGTGGAAAAGGCAGGTCGTGTAGTTATGAGCCATATTCAAAGAAGAGCTGCTGGCGAAGCACGAGCACTTGGTATAGGGAGGTTAAGACCATCAGACAAGCAGGAACAGCAGGATGAGGATGATGGTGAGGTAGATGTGGCTGAGGATGAGGAGAAAGTTCATGACCTTAGGAGGATTCCAATGCAGAATTCTGTGGGGAGGAATCCTTTCTCAGATCAGCCACTTGGTTTGTATGAGACAGCCCTAGAGTTGCTCCAAGCTGGCTTCCACCCATTGAAGCTGAAACTGCTATTTGACAAACTTGAAATAGTCCTCAAAAAAGTGCTTGACAACTATGTGACAAGGTTTCATGTCCCAGTGACTGAATCAATAGAAGCATATGTTGTCCCAGGTATAAGTGCTTCATTCTTTTGTATGAGTTGTTGCTTATGATATACCAGACCCATATGGTGTCTTGAATGAGAATGAAATTCACTTCCGTTCCTCAGAACCATTCATTGATCCCACCACTGGGGTTCCACAAGACACCATAGTGGGACCTGTTTTGGTATGTTGACTATGTTAATGATGTCAAAATAATGGCCTCACCAAACATTTCTACAGATCTCAAGAAACCCAACCAAGTTACCATCTGACATTCAAAAGGTATGCAACATCATGTGCCCACAATGCTTATGTTCTTGAAATTATGCCATGATACTATCACCTCTGACCTTGTGAGCTGATACAGCCCCTCAGGTCACTGCAATCAGCCATCCTCAGCTGAGCAACTATTTTAATGTCATCATATTCCCCACTAAAGGAAAGTTCACCCTTGCAAGCTACCTTGGGGGAGGGGGTGAGTTCATAGTATTTTGGAGGCTATCAGGTGCTTAGCTAACCCATTTAGATTATGATGGAGGTGAGTGGTAACAAGGAGGATACACTATGGCCGCATGCTAAGCTGGCACTCTTAGACACAGTCATGCTTACTTGGTGCAGAGAACTTGTGGATAATTTCAAGAACTTTTCTCGCTGTGAGGAGCCCAAGGGAATCAGAAAAGCATTTGAAAGAGAGGTGGAACATGTCAAGGATTTTGACAAGAGGATTTCCAACTTGTCACTCAAAGAGGCACAACAAGCTTTGCAGAAGGTTCTCCTTTTGGGCCTTGCAGACACAAAAGTTGGTCTATACTCAAATTTCCATGACCTTGCAGTGTATACAAAGGGGTATACCAGTCAAGAGGCAATACAACTTGCATACATGTATGTGGAGATTTCAATTTATGGAACAAGACTAATGGAGAAATCAGGTTCACCACTTGCTTGGATTCCAGCAAAACTGGGCTTAGAGTCAAGGAAATTGTGTTTTCTAGAGACCAAAAGACATGGGGTTCAGAAAAGCCCTGGTATGTCCACACCTTGGCAGGGAAGAAGGGGGAAACAAATATGGTCAAGAGAGATAAACCACCTTTCATTTTGGATGCCTTGGTGGAATATGGAGATGCTCTAAAACAAAAACATCTCAAGGAGTATCAGCACCATTGGAATAGCCAGCAAGATGATGATGTTGATGAAGATTTGGCTGGTCCATGGAGAGCTGCTAGAGCCAAAGCTGATCAAGCCAGGGCTGAGAACCTCTCAGTATTTTCCAGTAACCTGGAGGATATTGAAATTCATGTGCAGAGACAGTTGGATGCATACAAAAGGTTGCTGCTGCCACCAGGGGGACAACCAGGTCAAGCTCATCCAGTAATCCCTATACTGAATTGGCTTGCAAGTTTTTGCAGAAGCCAAAGTTTAGAGGGTTCCAGGCATTTTCAGATGGGGATGTCTGCCTCATTAAAGCTTCCTTGGCTGCACTTAAATCAATGAGATTTGCCTTTTCTGTTGCATTCAGAGATTTATGCAGAATTAAAGCACAGGCATCAGGTAGTGTAGCTTTCACATATCTGTTTGCTGAGTCCATGTCAATTCCAAAGACAGTGGTACAATCCATCTCTAGAGTAGCCATACCCATACAAAAATGATCATATATATACATATTTGTTACAAATAATTGTGATTGCTAATTGGTTGTTGGTGCAAGCATTGCACAATTTTTCTCACAAAAATATGTTGAAAGATTGAAGGCAGAGATACCCTTTTATTTGGAATGTCTTTAGAGAAAAAATGAAAATACATTCATTGTCTTCTCTGCCCAAAGCATGAATTAATAGCAATACCTGTTAACTTCTACACTAGTGAACAAGTCATGCAATGGAAATAAAAAATATTTATGCCTTTTCTCTGTCAAAAAATAATGAGTATCTCTTCCTTCAATTTTGTCAACATATTTTCTCAAGAAAGAATGTGAAATGGTTGCAATGTGAATGGTAGAGTGGTGTTTCATGCCACCAGTGACAACTTGTGAGTTGTCAAATCATAAATCAGCCAAAGGGTCAATACTCCCAATCTGGCACCTTTATCCATTGGAAGTAATAGTATAATAAATATCTTTCTGGAGAACATGTGGTAACAGAGCATAATTAGTTTGATGCTCAATATTTGCCTAGTCCCCCTTACCCATTCTTGTCTATAACTACTGGTATGGGCATAATAGCCTTAATGCCACTTGGAGCTAGGGCATAGTAGACACCTAGTGCCCCTACTTACTTACAGTATGTACATAATGATTAAAAATTGATCCACCTCAACATAGTAACTATTGATTGGTATGAATTACAACATATCTGTACTAACTTAAAGATATACCATTCTGCACACCTCTGCCCAGGTCTGTATGGGTCTGTACAAATCTGTACAGACCAGTGCAAAGCTGCACATGGGGGTGGTTTTTCTGATGCATAAGAGAATAAGTAAGAGGATTGAACACAACACAATACTTCACATGAAGAGCAAGAGTTTTGTAAACACTGAAGTGATTTCACACCTAGAATGTCACAGATGCACTTGATGTTATATCCATTGTGATAAAGGACAGGAATGCAAGCTTTTAACATCAGCAAAACAGTTTGTGACTGTATGGCTTTGTACAGCCACCACAGAGTGCCACAGTGTGACAGGAAGGTCACCCTCTGTACAGTGCTGCACAGTAGCTCACAATTCATTAACTACTACATTTTAGACCAAAAGAATATTTTTGTATGAATGTACATGTCCTAGATACATGGTTTCATACATTGGAAGCACAAAAAATAGTGTATTTAGAGCAGTATTTAATCTAGAAGATTGTCCTGTGACACTGTAGTGACTGTGACTCTGTCCCAAAATGACTGTTTTGCTGATACAGTAAATCTCTCTGTGCTTCTGGAGTCCTCATGCAGCTGTTTCCAACAACTGAATGGGTTTTCTGCATACTTTTGTAAACAGCTGTAATTTCCCAATGCAGACAAACTTCTGTGAATGCAGTATGCAAAAAAACATTGCTGAGTTGACTTACTGTACATGATCATTTCTGCAACATCCAATGTAAGTACCCCATCATCTGACCTCACAGTGAGAAAAAAATGAAACAGCAGGTGGTAGGTGGGGGCACTCTACCATTACACCTCTGCTGCTCTTCGCAATGCCTTAGTCTTATCAAATGCCAGTTTGGTGGTAATATCGACGACATCCGCTTCGCACCCATCGAGCTGCTCTACTCCATCCCTTGAGCTCCCTTTGTCCCCTGAAAGCTTGAGCGGGTTCGTGATGTCGCCAGTAGTCATACATAGATCTGACTCGGGACCATAATCCTGGGACCGAAGGTGTTGCCGGGTATTCAGCGACGCTAGAAGCGAGTTGGCATATACTGTTCGACAAGTGATAGTGGGTGTTGTGTCCACCCTGAGCAAGACGTCGAAGACTGACACTTTCCAACAACAAAACTCAACGCCCTTGACCACGCGCTCAGTTTAGCAATGGTCTGAAGGCAATGTGAGAATAGTATAGTCATAGTGGAACACGCCATGCGTACCGCAGTGGCCTCTGCAATGACGACTAGTCTACCGCGAAACGCTGGATCATGTCGCTGTTACAAAGCAAAGAGTGATCAAACTTACAAAGTCAGAAAACACCGGTTAACTGCATAGATGAGAAGCGTGTTCAGGAGACGCTTCGTTCTAAGTAGAGTCTGTTATATTGAAGAAAGAGCCACGCCGAGTGGAGTCACCTTGGGATTGCAGAACGCGAGCGACTTTCATAAAAAAGTACGCAGAGTGACACCGTAATCAGAACCTCAGCAGCCGCAACGGCACATTCAGCAGGTATCGCGGTGTAAACCTAACAATGACTATTCGTGAGCCGCTGCACCAATTTCTCTGTTAGCGAAACTACCCTAAAATGCGAGGCGAAGCTAGTAGCCCCCATTATTAACGAGCCTACACGTGGATGTCAGTACTTCAGTGAAGATGGTGGGATAGGCTAGAGTACGTCGCAACACCTGTCACTACTTCCTGGTTAGGACGGATCCCCCCGTGGTGAAAGAAAACCACAAACCCATGCCAAGCCCTATTGAAAAATCGTTAGAAATTCTTCGTGAGCGCTTTTTTTATCAAAAAAAACTCACCGAAGCGAGCTAGCACTAATAACAGCTATGGCGATCCTGTCACTGGATGATACCTTTACCACCGCAAGTAAATGTACCCACAATTGGGGCGGTCACCAACCATCTGAGTCGACGGCGGCAAACTGAATGCCGATTGGCACCATTTCGAGTCATAGGTTGAATGCGACATACGACAATATATTGTATGTGCAAAGAAGCTAGCAACTTTGGGTTACTATGAACATCAACCCAATAAAGAGAACCACTTACCATTGAACTATGGCAAATACAAATGTCTGGAATAGTGTTCAATCTTGTCGTAGAGACTTAAGATGCAATGAACGCACATTCATCAGAGTCGACGCCTAATGAAGAAATGCTGTCAGTCAGTGCCTCGTAGAAAATTGGGCATGCGCACTAAGAATGACCTGCCATTATCATCAGCGGGAAGGAACTTTAAAATGGATAGTATACGAACCACACAATATACTCCAAACTCGTTGGAACGCCCCAGTTGATTATCTGTAGTGATTGAGCACGACAGTCACAAAGATTAGATGTGAGGGTTTCACAAAATAGTAATACAAGGCGTGACACACTAATCGCGGGTAAGCCATGCATCCACTTATATGCACCAAATACTCACTGAATGAGACATGTAAGGTATCCAGAGCCCTGACATCATGTGAACAGATTTGATAAGTGTCTCGAGGCGGCGTAACTCACCATATGGTAGCGACGATGAACTTCATGGTCGAGCCATCCTCAGAGTAGTGCATGTAATACAGGTAAGTCTATGTAACCAGTAAGCAGAACACCGAGCCAGACACTCCGGTGGAAGCCGCCCCTGTAGAGTTGTTATGCCATATAACCTTCACGTGAAACGTGAACCTCAGAGAAGAGATATAGCGAGAACAAGCAAAGCAACACATACATGGCGGAGATCAACCCCCCAATGAGGGTGGAACCTATCGTGAATAAATAAGAAGACGAGACTAGACTAGGCTATGAAATATATTCACCAAACTCGCCTGGGATCCCCATCTATTTTGAGTAACTTGTATGGAATTGTCGAGGAATTCGCTGAGAGGTATGACTGAGAAGCGAGTGTAACGAAGGTCGTAACAGTCTGCTAGCGGAGAAATCCAGACCTGCTCTTTTCAAGACGAGGGTTGCATTTGAATGATTTAGGACAGCTTGCATTGCCCCGGGTCACAGCATAATTCGTAGCGTGGGCTTAATGCGTCATTAGGAAGGATGGAAACCCCAACGCCAAGGACTTTAATCCAATGATCTCACCATTGCCATAGTACCACAGCCTTTCTTGTGGTCCTCGGCCTTGGTAGAAGGCGCAACATATGTATCATCATCTTCGGAAAGCCTGAGACATACTTAGCTGCAAAAATGGGGAACCTTAAGGGCTCGTTTACTCACGAACTGTAGTGGTGTGAATGATTGTACAAGGCAAAACCTGTATGTCGAAGGACTCGAAGAGTAGCCATTCGGACTTGTTGCATTTGGCAAATATTGGGCGGGTGAATGACCATGAAAAAATGATGCTAACCACGCCACTAAGGTGCGGCGCTTTTGCCATCGGAGAAACCGAGAATTTGGTCTTGTAGCAACGTGATCGCGCGACAGCACCCCTGCATTCAACGGTCGTGCACATGTTGAGACAACGCCAAATTCCGAGACCTGTTTCCGCTGAGGGTACTCCATTCGGGACGGCAGCGTGACCTGGATGGACGCGCGCAAGCTTAAACTGCTTAGATTAGATGCAGATTAGACATAAATGAGAAAGTTACGATGTACTAAGCGGCTTCCGGCAGGAATCACGCGATCACACAAAAGATGGGCTTGGCGTGGCATATTGGGTCATGATTGCATGGGCACATGGTGGTAGCAATATGCGGTGACAGCAAAAGAAAGGGAACCATAGACAGAAACATGCAGCGCGGTTAAATCTTAGTTTCGTACGCTATGGGTGCCATGGTTTGTGGAGCGTTGTCGGCGATAGAAACGACATGTGCTTCACGTGGACCAGCGGGAACACGCTTGAGGCATACACGTTCTTTTCGCGGGAGGGCATTAAGTAGGGAAGATAGACAACTGCGAGAAAAAATACGCACCGCCCTTTTCCTTGGCAGCAACGTGTGCCTCGTGGTTCCGCTTCACACGGTCCAAGAATTCTTGTCGGCACTTGGAGTGCCTGACGTGCTCGACCCGAAGGTTAACCCGCTTTTCGATGTAGCGATTCCCGACTACTTTGTACACGATGACACCGACGGCATGTGGAGTGACGTTGTAGACAATCCCTGTCCGACTGATTGCAATCAATCAGAATAGG
>JANFAE010000932.1:0-19418 GCA_024613145.1 Pisolithus marmoratus | reverse complement strand
AGCAAGAAGTGAAAAGATCCTATGATAGGGCTAGGACGTGTCAATCACGGTGCCCAAGGCTTACTGGCTTTTGGCAGCTTGGGTCATCCGACTCTAGCAGAAGGTCGACGGCGATTTCCATAATCTGCGAGGTACTACCAACACCCCATCGTCTATACGATTGACCATGGCCGTCTCACCGTGACGGGCCTTGCGAAGCCCACATCAGGTACACTGGTCCCTGAAAGCAACCCGTCACTGTAGGGTAAGTGTACCGATTTCTGCTGAATGTGCTCAAACCTGACGAACCGTCGGCTCTGCACAAGATACAGGTACACGTAGATTATTATTGTCGCGAGGTGCTCGGCCAGTAAAACAGGTTTTGAGTCCAGATAGCTTGTGACTCCAGAGCCCGAGCATGATCTCGGTGCCTTTGCCTCGTAAAAAGTCTTCGTCCCACTTCACTCCCAAGGTTCGGTTCTCATCCGAGTTCGCAGGTATAAGTGGGCCTCGCTACGCCCAATATTCCCTACTTACACACGTGACATAAAGGGTGACACTACACGTTTTTTCTACCCCACGCGTCTCGCCATCGATCTCGCCGAGGTCCGCACCCCCCCACCATACATATACCCCTCCCGTTAAGATTCCCTCTTCTGCCTGCTCATTATCAGTTCCCTCTGTACGCATCCAACCAGAATGGCCAACTTTCGGTTGGACAACCCGAACAATTCATTAGCCTAGTTAACTTGCTGTCCCTGCGCAACAATGGCCAACTCCAACAGAGCCACGGAGAAGAAGAGGAGTATGAAGACAATGACTGTGAGGACAAAAGAGATGAATTTAAGCAGCGCTTTCTGGACAGGTTGCGGAGATAATGTCGAGAGAGAAGGGTGGGAAACGTCCCTGCTGTGTGGCGCTCCGCGAGTCTGGAGATCGATACCTCAATGCGGATTTCAAGATTTCCTTGATTGTTGCTCGTAGTGCCGACTTCAATAATGCTGACGAGGAATTCCGCAGCAAGCTTGAAAGGCTGCTTGGTGCTATCGGTGCCTCCGTTTACAAAGAGTCAAACGGTACGCCCATTTTCCCTGGGATTCAGATCAGACCCAATGAGACATGCAACCTAGATATATCTGCAATCAAGAAAGATCTTTGGGAGGAATTGTTATGCTACAACCAACCTCGCCTTGATTCTTGTGCGAATAGCCTGCGTGACAATTTGAAAGCGTTCAAAGCCGCTGGATCCCTGGATAGCCTTCCTTCCTATCGTGCCTCTCAATCACCTCAGAACAGTGATTCCGAACTGACAGCTTTCTGTGATAGCGACAGTATCGGTCCTTACTCCGTCGCTACTCATATTGACTACCTGATGCTCGCGCGGAAGCGTATCCTCGAACTTGATGATATTCTTTGCATTGGCGACAGAACCACCCAGCGGCGCCTTCTCGCCGAATATGCCTATTCCATGCGACATATGAAATCTCTCCGGATATTGATCAATTCTTCCCCTGAAGTTCCCATTGGGCGTAGGCTTCCTCTCAGACATCCTCGTCTTGGGTCATCTGAGGACCTGCTATTTTACACTCGTGGAGGCGGCGCTCAACTTGCCAGGGTTTGCCAATCTATCCATCATTTTTGTGAAGAACCTTCCACGCCGTGTTTGTCCTGCCGCTTTGCCGCCTTTGGCATATGCAATGCAAAACTTGGGTCTCGCCTTAGATCCAACTTCTGTTCAGTATTTCATCAGCGAAACGTTAGGCGTCACTGGCGCAAAACAGGCTTTCAAAAAGCTTCAGAACGGCAACTCTCGGCAACATCTTCCAACTCATGCAGAGCTCCAGCTCGTCCTTCATCTCATGAGGACGACAGATATCAACACTATGGATAAGGAGGTTTATCCTTATATCGGATGCAGCAAGTTATCCTGCTTTCTCTGCTCAGCTTTCATCAAGTCCCTACATCACAATGGCATTAAGTTCAGGACTTGCGGGAGTCATGGCAAGATTTATACGCCATGGTCCATTCCTGACGTGGACGGGCTTTGTGCAGATATGGTCACTACCCTCCATTCCGCGTCGAACGAGATACGGCACCTCCTAGTCCGTGAGATGTTAAAGCCAATTACTATAACTGCTCATGCCGTCGAATCATGGCTCCGCCAGAACCTGTACATCCTTGATGGACCCCACGAATTCCTAGCGGTTGCCAGATCATACCTCAGCCAAGCGGATAGAGAGAAGGAGCCACACCAGTTGGTCCCCGAAGCGAAACGCAAGTCGTTCATGCTGTATGCTATGCTGTTGAATGGATACCGCCCAAGTCCTTCTATCCAGTTTGATATGATTTCCAAAGACCTCTACTTCGAATTCGGCTTCGTAACTGGTCGTGGCTCTGAGGGCGAGCAGGTCTTACCCTGGGTGTATAGGAGTCTCATTTCTAAATGCTCCTTTAGAGAGTTTTGGACTGCATTTCAATCCAATGATCTTGTTGCGCTGATGGATGCGATGGGACTTGGACCAATGCGCAGGGAAGTCCAGCATTTCGAAGCCTTCATGACGATCGGGCGCAACTATTGGTGCCCTACTGTATGGCACCTCAGATGCTTCGTTAACTCCCCGGACGTGGCTGCTCCTCTATCTGTCACCGTGGACTACGGGTTCTTCAACTGCAAAACAGTCGAAGAGATGTTCTCACTCAAAGGCGTGTATAAAGAGCTCCTTGAGTCTCCAAAGGTCGACCCCATTGAATTGCACGCAGCTTGTACCCAGGGTAAACTATATGATTTCGCTCGTGGACACAAACCGAACCTTGAGCGGAGGTTCAAGAAGCTAATGATCAACATTTACCCACTATACAACAATGCTGGGGGGGTACGTGGGTCCGTAAGTTTTTTTGGCTTCCTGTTCTCTTCTTGTTCCTTTCGATTGCGTTCATGTACCGTTCGGCGTGACATACAGACCTAGCCAATATTGGCTCTGCTGTATGTCGTTATCTTCGGTGTGCAAAATGGATATCCAAGGGTTACGATATGTAGTGGCGGTTACATGACTTCGGTGTAGTTTGTATGTATGTGTCCAGATCAGTGTCCATGGCTTGAGATGCGAAGTTGCCAACAATAACGTATCTGCTCTCATGATACCTGCCCGTATTATCTACGGGAAGGAATGACCACTGCTACAGAAAGGAGTGACTGTCTCTACCGTAGTTGACGAAAAGCGCAGGTTTCCTGCATCAATAACCCCATGCGTGGCCTGCCTGTATCTTCAAGGAGCCACATCGCAAGCCTTCCTTTTCTTTCCCCTAGCCTTAGAATTTGAGCGCTTACTATTCTTTGAACTGTGTTTCCGCCCAAACCTCCCACCTCACACGACATCCCGTAGAAGTACCTCCATACTGCACTTGCCCCTGGGTAGACCGCATAAGCTTTCGACTCTTCGGAGAGGTTTCCTCGTGGACGACGATGTTTCGAAGTCTCGGCGGAAGCTCTTGGAATCAGGATAACAAAGGAAAGTATTGCTATCGATTGAAGCCGTTTACATGCGAAGGTAAGGGTCATCAGGTCCGCTGTCAAACTTGACCGTCACTGCAGAACTTCGTAAGTCCAAGTCGACCAAGATAGCAACCCATGGTGAGAATGACTTGCAACTGATGGGGTCATGACTGCGGCTGATGTGACGCAGTTGTGCATTATCAGGGTTTTCTGAGCTTTATCCGATATAAAGGTTTGGGAAACACGGGACAAATCTTCACGGTAGAGCTTTCTATGAGAGATATCTGATCATTTTCCTTGAAATAAACAGGGATCACTTTGTCGACGAGAGGTTGGTTATGGTAGCACCGCACAGCACTTGTGCGACGCCAGTGACGGTGTCCGCCACTCGTTCGCGCTGTACGTGTGATGAACTCCCAAGACAACGGAATGCCAGCACGACTCACGTTAGCTGGTCGTCACCATTCTGGACAGCCGAGATAATCCCGTCCGTCCGTACCCAATGGGAGAAGAGTTGACATGTGTTCTCTAGCGTTGTCTCAGGAGTCTTCCCCGAAGACGAAGCAAAAATAGTCGACCTCCGAAATCATTTGGCAGTCAATCAGCTCCGATTTCCATTCGTTCCCATCTGCTGCTCTATGACCGGGCCCTGGCAAGTACGGGGGATGTCACGGACATATAGATCCTTGGCAAGGAGCCACAGCAGCCGGCTCGCCAACTCCCCGGACTCGCCAACTTCAATAATCCTACTAAGAATTTTCTCTTCGAGTACCATCAAAAACATGTCTAGCTTACCCTCCCAATGTAATAACAATGCTGCCACACATGGCAAGAACGGTCCAGAGGGGTAAGTGGTGTAACTCCAGTCGCTGGAGTTACACCATGTACCCCAGGGTTACAGTCTGGAGTGATCCATATGCAGACCCGGAGGTGACTAGCCACTGTTGATTCGATGAATTCTACGGTTTCATGATGTCCTAGTAAAGCAAGGTCAGAATCTCTGAGACAAGGCAGCAAGCGGTAGGCTCCCGTTTCCCCTAGAACTCGGAAGCTTGCTAATAGCTTAAGAGATCAAGTCTCTGAGACTCCATCTGGATGGATTCTACCTGCAGGACATGGACATATTGGTGTTAACCCCGTAACATGGACTTGAAACGTACAGTGCTCTGCCGTAGCCTATGATATGACAGACCTGAGCCACGTTGGTGGCTGCTATCCCCACTAAAGGATCCGCCTTTTGGTCTCGCCGAGTTGTCTTCCCCAGCAGGTCGGGGAAATACTGAGACTGAAATAGATGTACCACGAACAGTAAGGCCGCAGAGCAGCAAAATCAGCCACTTTCGATGTTGTGGGCGCATAAACAACCTGGATAGCACCATTGCTTACCCTAGAACCACCTCCCGAGTATAAGCTGATAGCCCTACAGAGGATGGTTGACGGACGATAGTGGTAAGGCGTTAGAGCCTCACCTACACCAATGACCAACTTCGGTTTATGGCACTCGTTGGCAAAGAGCACGACCAAGGAGTCTGACATCTGTCTATAGGCACCAATCACGCATTCAGGCCCGCACGTGCTCCCGGCCGTTGTTTCTGCGGTTGTTCGCATCTTGCTCCTTCAACTGGTCCACTTACCGTCCTAAAGTACGGATATACGCACACAACGTCAGTAGCGTGCGGTAATCCTAGATGATTGTTCACCAGATAATAGGTTGTTTCGTTTGACATCTGTTTGTGCAACAGTGTCTTCATGCCCATCGCTGTTAATTTTCTGTTAATTCGAAAGGAAGCATATCAGATTAACGGGCGCTCTTATACTCGTCCAGCAGCCAACCTTGTAATACATTTCGTATTTGACCCTGAATCTCTTGAAGAAGTCCTTCCGATGCTCAGAAACCAACTGATCATGTCTCCAAGCTTCTGGGCTCTAATCCAGTAGACAGATGTTCGTGGACCATCGTGAAAATAGCTGCAAAGAACGCGCAACACTGGTACCATGATTGGCTTCAGTCCCTAAGCTTTCTGTCGGTATCTCAACTGGCAAGACATCCCATGGCGTGATTAGCCAATTTTGTCAGTGGATAGTCGGAGGTTCATATAGAGGACCATAGCACCCCTCGTATGAAGCTGGATGGGGTAAACCAGAGGTTGCATGGAAGGCCCGATGATGGACACACTTCAAATAGCGGGCATGACTTCCCAGTTCCAGAACCTTGGGTGATAGAACAGAATTTGTCGTGGTACTTGGGAGGGCCACCTTGAGGTGAAAAACCGAGTTTGGTTCTAGGCATCCACAAAAGGCATCCACGGCCTTCCCCGTAATATGGGGAGGTGACTGCCCCATGTAACAACTGATTTGCTAAGGAATTGTGGTTGATAAGCGGACGAACATACAACAGAAAGATTAAGAACTTTCTATGGTCCAGGGTCTGGGTACTTGAAGTATTTCTGCAGAAACGGATTAGCGGAGAAGACGCCAAAGGAATATACTGACCTAAGTTTCAAATATCGCGATAGGATCTATTGTTCCAAGCAGCATCGAACATAGTGCGCAACTCGGACTGACTCGAGAGCAGCTGACTTGCTCCGCCAGACGAGTCGTACTTCGGATCCAGGGTTCCACTCGAACACGCACGATGGCCTGAAGGAGCATGTAGGTCACAACACTGCAATCCTGAAGGCAGCTTTCGCCAAGCTCTGGGCCAATGGGCTCATTCACTTCCTTCTCAAGCGCCTCATGAGTGGTATCGTGTTGTCAACCCTAATAGTGATCGCAGGGTCAGCGCTCTCAACGATGCGAAAGGGTTCATCCAGGTCACTGTTGAGTGCAAGTCTGCCAGCAACTGTCAGCCGTCACGAAGCTAGACTGCAACTCGACCAGAGTATTCCTATTCAGAGATGCGGTTCGTTCGCATTTGCGTCCGTACCTATGGTAGGATTACACTCGAGAAAACGTGGGCGCACTGCGGTAGATTGCTGGTTCGTGAAAGAACTACAAGGTATCCGAGTGAGCACACGCATGGCTCGAGCGTCAAAGCCGCGCCCACAAAGAGAGCCGAACAACAGTCATACATGCACTCGACAGGCCCCGTGTCGAATTCTCCCTGGACCAATACGACAGACTCCCATGGAACCATCTTGGAACGGGACACAAGTTGACACACACTGTAGGGCAAAAAGAATCATAAAACCGATGTTTTGGGCACGGACGTATGGAACAGACTGACCATAACTTAGAACCTCCCGCGCTCTCGTCTGTCCTCGAGCCCTCACCTCTCTCAACTTTCGTGTTCTTTGATTCTCGTCCATGAGACAACCCCCAAGTCCAGCATCTGGAGGTGTTCCTGAAGATGAAGTGGGACGATTGGTGGCCCACGGTATGCGCCCCCGACTCTGTTTCTACTGCAAGTCCATGAGCATGCTCAGCACAGTCAATAGAGCTCCCGTCTTCCAAGGTGTTGTTCGATTCTAGATCTCGGGTTACTTCGTGGGTCCCATGGAAACTTCTATGGGCGTCAATCTATTGCCTTCTGGGTCGTGACCCATCCTGATCAACCTATCTTTATATCTGACTCTCTGGAGAAGACACGACAGTACTTATGGCCAAGTTTCGGTTGGACAACCCCAAACAATTCGTTAGCCTCGTTAACTTACTCTCCCTACGTAACCGCAGCCAACTCTACCCAAGCAGCGGAGAAGAGGAACATGAACACAATTACATCTGCGAGGATGTAGGAGATGAATTCAAGCAGCGCTTTCTGGACAGGTTCGCAGAGATGATGTCGAGAGAGAAGGGCGGGAAATATGTCTGCTGCGTGGCGCTCTGCGAGTCCGGATCCCAATTCTTGGATGGGGACGTCGACATATCCTTAATGATTGCTCGAAATATTGATTTCGATAGTGTGGATGAGAGATTCTGCAACAGATTAGAATGGCTTCTTGCTGCTATCGCGGCCGAGTCTATTTATGAAGAGTCACTCAGTACGCCCGTTTTCCCTGGGGTTCAGATCAGACTTGATGATGGGTGCATCCTAGATATATCTGCAGTCAAAAAGGAGCTTTGGGAAGAGTTGTTATGGTATAACCAACCTCGCCTCGATTGCTATGCGGATAGCTTGTGCAACAATTTGAAAACATTCAAAGCCGCTGGATCCCTGCACAACATTCCTCGTTACACCCCTCGACTACCGCAGAATGATGAGTTTGAACACAGAACTTTCTGTGACGACCCTTCTATCGGTCCTTACTCAGAGGATACTCATGCCGACTACATGAAGCTTGCACAGAATCATATCTTCGCACTTGATGGTATTCTTCGCAACGGCGACAAAGTTACCCGGCGGCGCCTTCTCGCTGAGCATACCCATTCCATCCGCAATATGAAATCCCTCCGGATATTTATCGATTCCTGCCCCAAAGTTTCCGTTGGGAATGGGCTCCTCTCGGACATCCTCTTCTTGGCCCGTCTGAGGTCCTGTTATTATACACTCCTGGAAGCAGCGCTGAATACTCCAGAATTTGCCCGTCTATCTATCATTTTTGTGAAGAACCATCCACCTCGCATCTGTCCGGCCACTCTGCCTTCTTTAGCAGATGCAATGAAATACCTGCATCAGACCTTGAATCTGAGCTCGGTTAAGAGACTCATCAGCGCAAAGGCGAGCGTCATTGGTGCAGAACGAAATTTCAAGGAGCTTCAGGACAATACCTCTCGCAAGCCTCTCCATACCCATGCGGAGCTTCAGCTGGTTCTCTATATTACAAAAACGGCTGACATTGGAACCATGAAGAGAGAAGTATACCCATACATCGGGTGCAGCAAGTTATCCTGCTTTCTCTGTGCAGCTTTCCTCGAATCCTTTGATTATGATGGCGTTACGTTCAGGACTCGCGGGAGTCACGGCAAGATTTATACGCTGTGGTCCATCCCAGACATGGATGGGCTTCGCGAGGACATGGTCACTGCCCTGGATTCCACGTTTCACAAGATACGGAACGCCCTCGTTCGTGAAATGATGAATCCTACTGCCATAACTACTCGTGTTACCGAATCAACAGCTGGAGTGATGGATTATGATCCCCGATCATCTGGTGTTCAACAGTCCTACAGAACCCTGGCTGCTCAGCATGAACTCGATGCCCTCAGTGCAAATAACCCGGTCAGGTGGGTACATCCATTGTACAGCCACACAAGTACCAATCATATTATGTGTAGGGCTTTTGATCCAGGCGAACAAGTGGAGTCCCACGATATACTTAGACCTTTGGCACGCTCCATAACCCCAGAGCTCTCTGGAGAATGCGAGAAATGCGAACGTGAGACAACCAGGAAATGCTCGAAATGTCGCGGGCCATGGTTGTGCAGTGAACGCTGCGAGAACGAGTGGGACTACTATGGACATACTTTCACATGTGCCATAGGTCGACCCCTCGACACTGCTGACTACCTTGTCCGGGCCTGCTGGACAGACTTCTTAGATGACCTTGATGAAGACACCATGGAAGATTTCGGATTCACAAAGTTTGCGTCAGCCTATGACATGCATAGGCTCTTTGCAGTGTACTCCGGTCTCGTCCGTTATATGGGGGTTAGAAGCCGGGAGTTGCATAAGTGGCGAAAGGAAGGCACCTTGACAGAAAACATAATAGCCAAGTATGAAGTCATACCCAAGAGCGGCCGTGGCGAGTACTATCCATGGTTCCGCCAGAACCTGCATGTCTTCAACTCACGAGCTGGACCTTCTGACTTCTTTGCGGTTGCTAGACCATACCTCGACCCGGCGGATAGGCAGAAGGAACTCCACCAGTTGGTCCCGGAAGCGAAACGCAAGTCGTTCATGCTCTATGCTTTGCTGTTGAGTGGATACCCCCAAAATCTCTTTATCACATATGATAAAGAGATATATTTTGAATTTGGCTTTGTAACTGGCTGCGGGTCTGATGGCGAACGGGTGTTGCACTGGGTGTATAGGAGTCTCATCCATAAATGCTCTTTTACAGAGTTCTGGACTGCATTTCAATCCTGCACTCTCGTCGCGTTGATGGACGCCAAGGGATTTGGACCAATGCGCAAGCAAGTCCGCCATCTCGAGGCCTTCATGAAAATCAATCCCAACGAACCCTGTCCTACTGTATGGCGCCTCAGACTCTTCGTTTGCTCCTTGGACGTGGATCCTCTGGCATCCGTCGCTGTGGACTACGGGTTTCTCAACTGCAGGACAGCTGAGGAGAAATCGTCTCTCAAAGGAGTGTACAAAGAACTCCTCGACTCTCCAAGGGTCGATCCTATGGAACTGCACACAGCTTGTATCAAGGGAAAACTGTACGATTTCGCTCGTGGACATAAATCAAACCTTCAGGAAAGGTTCAGGATGCTGATGACCAACTGTTACCCGCTGCATAACGATGCTGAGGATGTGGGTACGTCCCCGAGTTGTCTTTCATTCTTGGTTCTCCTCTGTTTCTTATCGTTTCCGCTTATGTACCTTTCGGGTTGAGCGTACATATGTATATTTCCGTGTGGACCTAGCCAATATTGGCTCTGCTGTGTATCGCTATGTCGAACAATTGCAGTCCATACGTAGTTTATCTGTGTCCATCGCTTGACACGTGTGGTCGCTCACAAGATATCTACCCTCGGGATATATACCTCCTTGTACTGCCTATAGAAAAGAATGACGGTCAGCAGTGTTTATTAGTGTAATTAAGGAAAGGCGCCCATAAGGAGTGTCGGTTCCCTAGTGCCCCAAGTTCACTTGTGTCTTTAGCCCAGATGCCCAACTTTGTGTAGAAATGCAGATACATTGTTGAGGTCCAATGGTCTATTCGTCGGGCGCAAGCAGCGTATTTCCTAGACTCACCCGAGGGGAGGCCACCGAAAGATCTACGACTTCTTGCATTGGTTATTCCATGCAAGGGGATTTATGGACACTTTGGGCTCGCGAGGATATGTAGGATGCCACACGCATGTGCCATCTGATGTGGCAACTGGCCATGCCCCTCAGTCCTCGAAATTGGACGGCAGCCACGAGCAAAGCCGAATAATATAATGCCCTTGAAAAGCACCTAGTTCTCCTTGACTGACACGACAGATCAATGAAACCATGGAACTGAACGTAAGTTACGGACATCATAAAAACCCAAAACTGAGGAACGCGTACGTACGGAGTAAACTTGCTCTACAGAAACCCAACCTGTCCCCAAGGGCTCTTGCCTTAATCAACTTTTGCATTCTTTGTTCTCGTCCATGAGACAACCCACAAGTTTAGCACCTGGGAGCGTTCCTGAAGATCAGGTGCAACGATTGGCCCGTGAGCTGGCACTGCATGGAGCCTCCGACTCTGTTTCTGCTGCAGGTCCATCAGTATACACAATGCAGTTAATAGAACTAGCGTCTTTTACCGCAAGTCTGTGGTTCGATTCTAGATCTCGGGTCATTTCAGCCTATGGGCGTCAATCAATTGCCTTCCAAATCCAACTTTTTCAACACGTCTGTCTGACTCTCTCCAAACGGCCCAACCAGTATGGCCAAATTTCAGATGGACAACCCTGAACGGTTCATTAGCCTAGTTAACTTGCTCTCCCTGCGCAACGGTGGCCAACTGCAACCAAGGGATGGAGAGCAGGAACATGAGTACAATGACCTCTACGGGGATGAGGGAGATGAATTCAGGCAGCGCTTTCTGAACAGGTTCGCAGAGATGATGTCGAGAGAGAAGGGCGGGAAATATGTCTGCTGCGTGGCGCTCCGCGAGTCCGGAGACCAATCCTTGGATGGGAACGTGGACATTTCTTTGATGGTTGCTCGCAACGTTGATTTCAATATTGTGGATGAGAGATTCCGCAGCAGACTAGAGTGGCTGCTTGCCACTATTGGCGAGTCTGTTTATGAAGAGTCAAACAGTACGCCCGTTTTCCCTGGGATTCGGATCAGACCTGATGATACATGCAACCTAGATATATCTGCAGTCAAAAAGGAGCTTTGGGAGCAATTGTTGTGGTATAACCAACCTCGCCTCGATTGCTATGCAGATAGCTTGCGCTATAATCTGAAAGCATTCAACTAAGCCGCTCATGGATCCTTGCACAACATTCCTCCTTATCACACTCCTCAGCCACTCCAGAATGATGAGTTTGAACACAGGACATTCCGTGACAACCCCTCTATTGGTCCTTACTCAGAGGATACTCATACCGACTACATGAAGCTTGCACAGAATCATATCCTCGCACTTGATGGTATTCTTCGCACCGGCGACAAAGCTACCCGGCGGCGCCTTCTCGCTGAGCATACCTATTCCGTCCGTCATATGAAATCTCTCCGGATATTTATCAATTCCTGCCCCAATGTTTCCGCTGGGCGTAGGCTCCTCTCGGACATCCTCTTTTTGGGCCGTCTGAGGTCCTGCTATTATACACTCGTGGAGGCGGCTCTCAATATCCCAGGGTTTGCCAATCTATCCATCGTTTTTGTAAAGAACCTCCCACGTCGCACTTGTCCAGTCACTTTACCGTCCTTGGCAGATGCAATGACATTCTTGGGCCAGACCTTGAATCCGGTCTCTGTTAATAATGTCATCAGCGACAAGTTAGGTGTTATCAGGGCGGAACGCGCTTTCGACCAACTTCAGAATACCATCTCCCAGCAACATCTCCCAACTCATGCGGAGCTTCAGCTGGTCCTTCATATCATAAGGACGATGGATATCGAAACCATAGATATGGAAGTATACCCTTATCTTGGATGCAGCAAATTATCCTGTTTTCTCTGCTCAGCTTTCCTCGAGTCCTTTGATCATAGTGGTATTACGTTCTGGACCAAAGGGAGTCACGGCAAAATTTACCCACTATGGACCATCCCGGACATGGATAGCCTTTGTGAGGATGTGGTCACTGCGCTCCATTCCACGTTGAACAAGACACGGGACTTATTGGTTCGCGAGACAATGAAACCTATTACTAGAGCCGCTCACGTCGCAGAATCAACGGCCGGAGCTACGGATTCTAATTCCCAGTCATCTTTCGACTATCGATATCACGACACTCGAGCTGCTCGGTGTGAATTCGATTACCAGAGTACAGATTCACCCAGGAATTTGGTCAGGTACGTGTCTCCATTGTGCAACCACACGAGTACCGATTATATTATGTGCAGGACTTTTGACCCAGGAGAAAAGGTGAGGTCCTACGAGATGTACCTAGGATTTGGGCGCACTCCGCGACTCCAGAGCTTTCTAGAG
Organism: Pisolithus marmoratus; assembly: GCA_024613145.1. Lineage (NCBI taxonomy): Eukaryota > Fungi > Basidiomycota > Agaricomycetes > Boletales > Pisolithaceae > Pisolithus > Pisolithus marmoratus. The sequence goes on along the minus strand of JANFAE010000932.1, from coordinate 6,708 downwards.
AATGCGAGGAATGCGAACGTGAAACAACCAGGAAATGCTCGAAATGTCGTGGGCCGTGGTCGTGCAGTGAACGCTGCGAGAACGAGTGGGACTTCTATGAACATACTTTCAACTTTGCCATAGGTCGACCGCTCGATACTGCCGACTACCTCGTCCGGGCTTGCTCGAGAGTCTGGTTGGATGACCTTGATGAAGAGACCAAGGAAGATTTCGGATTTACAAGGTTAGCATCGGTCTATAATGTGCAGACTCTTTGGGCTGTATGTTGGTCTCGTTTCTATGAGAGTTAGCAGTCGAGAATTGCACAAGTGGCAAATCGAGGGCACGTTGGCCGAAAATATCATAGCAAAGTATGAAACTATATCTGACCACACTTGCGGCGAGTACTATCCATGGTTCCAGCAGAACTTGCACGTGTTTAACTCTCGAGGTGGACCCCCCGACTTCTTAGCGGTTAGCAGACCATATCTCGACCCAGCAGATAGGGAGAAGGGCCTACATCAGCTGGTCCCAGAAGCGAAACGCAAATCGTTCATGCTCTATGCTATGTTGTTGAATGGACGGTATCCAAAAATCTCTATTGAGTCTGATGCGATCTGCAAAGACCTCTATTTCGAGTTCGGCTTCGTAACCGGTTGTGGCTCTGAGGCCAAGCAGTTCTTACCCTTGGTGTACAGGACTCTCATCTCCAAATCTTCATTCACTCAGTTTTGGACCGCATTTCAATCCCACAGCCTCGTCGCATTGATGGATGCAAATGGGCTTGGGCCAGTGCGCAAGAAAGTCCAGCATTTCGAGGTCTTCATGAAGATGAAGCCCAAAGATCGGTGCCCCACCGTATGGCACCTCAGTGCTTCGTTCACTCCCCGGACGCGGATCCTCCCTCGTCTGTCACTGAAGAATACGGGTTTCTGAACTGCCAAACAATCGAACAAAAAATTTCGCTTAAAGGCGTGTACAAGGAGCTCCTTGAATCTCCAAGGGTGGACCCCATGGAGTTGCATTTAGCTTGTACAAAGGGTACACTGTACGATTTCGCTCCGCGACATAAACCGAACCTTGAGCGGAGGTTTAAGGAGCTAATGATCGGCCGTCGCCCACTACAAGAGAATGCTGAGTCTCCGGGTTTTCTTTGGTTTGTTGTCCCCTTCGTTGCCCTTTCGATTCGATTTATATACACCTTGGGCGGAGGTTCAAGGGGCTAGTGACTGACCCGTCGCCCGCCGTAGTGGGTAGGCGTAGGCCCAAGTCTTTACTCCCCTCCTGCTCCTTGCGATTACATTGATACATTTTTCGGGTTGAGTGTGTCCCGCGTAGACCTAGTCAATACAGTCGACGAGCTGCAGTTATGTGGCTCTAGTGTAGTTTGAGGGTGTGCCCGAACCCTGACACGCAAAGAATCACTCACAATAAGATATCTACCCTCACGAATTGTCTACAGAAAGGAGAGACTGTGCCTATCGTAGTTGGCGAAAGGTGCAGGCTTTCTGCATCATTAATTCCATGCAAAGCTTGCCTATGTCCTCAAGTGGCCATATCGCAAGCCTTCCTTTTCTTTCCCCTAGCCTTTGAATATGAGCTCTCGCCATCTTTTGAACTATGCGCCTCCGTCCAAGCCTCCCACCTCATAGGGTGTCCCGTGAAAGTACTGTCATACCGTACTTGCTCGTTACAACAGAAAGAGTAAGCGTCTTCCGTGATCGAAGGTCTGGGTGCTTGAAGTATTTCTGCAGAAACGGGTTAGTGGAGAAGACGGCAAAGGAATATACTGACCCAAGTTTCGAATATCGCGATAGGATCTGTTGTTCCAAGTGGCATCGAGCATAATGCGTAACTCGGGCTGTCTCAAGAGCAGATAACCCGCTGCGCAGAATGAGTAGTACTGTGGATTCAGGGTTCCATTCGACCACTCCACGATGGCTTCAAGAAGGAATATATGTATAGTCCGCATTCCCCAGCGGTTCGCTGATGAACGCCTCAACCTGGTCGTTCACTTCTTTGTCAAGTGCCTGATGAGTGGCATCGTCAAAAGTGTTGGGGACGGAGTAGAGAGACATGACGCATGACGTCCGAACAACAAACGGGGTGGGCTTGAAGCAGCATACTGTGGTGCGAATCACTTAGGAGTATATCCAACTCCTAATCCTACTCCTAATACAGGCCAGTGCCCTAAGTCCACCTGTATATCTTGAGCCCACATGCAAGGGTTGATTTAGAAATGCGGGTATGTAGTTTGGGCCTGGGCTCACTCGAGGAAGGATGGTCTTTGTGGAGTTGGAGCAGTTGGTGAGGGGTAAGGCATACGATTGAGCGACCTACGGCTCCTTGAGCTGATGATTCCACGCAAGGTGCATTACACCCGGGAAGATATGAAACCGAATGTCGTCCGATGTAGTCATGTCTTAGGCCTCAGTCCTCGAACAACAGAATGCGCTTGAAAGGTATCCAGTTCTTCTTGACTGACACGACCGATTCTGCAACCACCGAACTCAAGTATAAGTTACGGACATCGTATCTCAAAAAAGGTCACAAAACCCAAAACTCGGGATACGTACGTACGGAGTGAGCTTGCTCTACAGAAACCCACCGCTCTTGCCCGTTCCAAACCTGTCCCCGAGGGCTCTCGCTTCTCTCAACATTTGCTTTCTTTGTTTCTCGTCCATAAGACGACCACCGACCGACATGTCGCGTGAGTGATCCCATATGGCGGCTGGTTCTTCGTTGTCGTCGCCTTTCTTCTGTGCCTCGCGTTCCATGTGTGTATCGACTAATGCAGCACCGCGGACTCTGCGCTGTAATAACACACGAATCAGACGAATGATGGTAAATGATAAAGTAAAAGAACCCACCGAATGCTCTTGGACGCCCCTCCGAATCTCTTCATCCCTCTTTCTCTTCCTCTTCGCATCCTCAAGGTCCACCTCTGGCTCCGCGTTCACCGCTTTCCGTTTCCGACCGGACACTTCGTCTGCAATACGCTGTTGTCGCTCTGCGGGGGTTTCTGTCCACAGGGAGCTGTCGGCGTCACGGCCTGGGCCAGAGCTTCGACCGAATTGGCGCGCTCTTAGTTTTGTTGGGTCGAGCGCTGTGAGGTGCATTAGTGAGAGAATTGGTGCATGGGGGAGAGACAAAGACAGTATACAGTAGGATAGTACCCCAGCCGACTGGCCCTGCAGAGAAAAAGAAACAAACGAACTACTCACATGCCAGTAAATCCCCGCTCTTGGGTGGAACGAGCATCCACTCCTCTCTTTCCAGCTTCTTAGGTTTCTTCGCCTCCTCCACATTCTTCCGTCTCCTCTCTTCCCTTTCAATGAATTCCTCTACAGCTGACTTTTCTTTGGCAACGGGGAAACGTGCTGGGGGAGGCTGAGGGCCCACTTCAGCATCCGAGTCCGAATCTGCGTCCGAGAAATCTGAGTAGGACGGACCAGGCCGTGTTGGCACACCAGATGGACCGGCGGTGGGCAACACGGGTCCAAGTACTCTCCTGGCAGCTCCAGTCGACGGGGCGGGGTCGTTCGACGGAGACCGTGAACCCGATGTTAACTCCTCAGTAGACGGACCAGTCCTAGCTCGCGCGGGTGCGAGGTCGGGCGGCAGAGCTGGCATGTAGTCATCCTCGTCGGCGTCGTCGTCTACAGTGGCAGACACAGTCGGAAGTAAGTGTGATGGAATTTGGGGACCGATGGACTCTGACATGATGGTGGTTCCGTGTATGTATGATATCGACTGTAAGCAACGAAGGATACGGTCGTCAAACGTACGTCTACAACTCGGCTTGTAATGCACATCGTAAAACAAAAGGAGGGGATCATTAAACGACGTCCATCATGTCGTCGTACTTAGCTTAAACTTATCCAAGTCCATCCCCCGAAATGTCACCGAAAAAAAGGTCTTCAGTACCGGTCTGATGTAGGCGGGTAGCCTCGCTGTGCACTTCCGTATCCCCCCTGTGAATACCCTCCTGCTCCCCCTTTGCCACCTCCACCATAATAATATTGTGCACCGCTCACGCCACCGACCAAGCTCGCCGCGGTGCCACCCGTATGATAATTGCTCGTCGTGTCTTCTTCGAAATCCGCGGCACCAACTCCCGTTAGCAGCGGATCTTTGACTTCCCAGACAGCAGCCTTGGATCCGACCGAGAACTCGAGATCCTCGCGCTAAGTGACCAACCGACGAAAGTAGAAAGGGCGCAGAAGTAGACAAGACAACGTAAGTACAGATGTGGGATGCGAGATGTGGCGTCGGACACGTACCGTGATACTGTCCCAGTATTTGTACACCATCATCACGCTGAGGAGGACACACAGCGTAAAGAAGAACAGACCATCGAGATAGTGCTTGATGGCGTTACAAATGGTGACGCTAAAAGCGAAGAGAAGGACTTGGGCGATAGTGTAGAATGCGATGCCGAAAATGATATCGCCCAGGGGCCAACGGTCGTCCAGGGTCCGGAACACGAGGACGAGTTGAGAAAGTGTATACGTCGTGACACAACAGATGGGCCAAATGAGGTATACGATAAACAGAGCAGTCGTCTTGGTTGGGGAAAAACCGATAAAGGAATTGAAGGTTGCAATAGCGATGAGGAACGACACTCCGAAGACGAAAAGGCACGATAACCGGAGGAACTGAATAGAGCGGTGTCAGAAACGAAAACGTAATAGCAATGAGCCACCAGAGGAGACCAACCCATAGTGAGAGAGGAGTGCCATCTTCTGCGAACTGGAATCCGACAAAACCGTTTATCAGAAGGCAGCAGTAGGCAGTTGCGACGAGACCCGTATAAACAGCAGCAAACCACTACGTGTTCCTTGGTGAGCGTGCCACGTTCAGATCCGACAATATCGTTCGAAGCTTACGGGATAGCTAACGTTGGCCGTCGGTATGATCCCCGAGTCGAGAAACATGGCAAGGAGTTCGATGACCATGTACAGCCAGAAGAACATGACGATTTCCTTCCTTCCGACGGCGGTATACTTGGAACGGATGTGATAGATCATGATCCCGGTCATGAGGATGGCAACGATGTGAACGAAGCATGTTGCTGAATTGCGGTCACGGAGGGTAAGTAATCATCAAGGGAGTCAGGACAGGAAGCACGTACACGGCTGGAAGATGAGCGTGGAGCCGATTTGCACGTTGCGAGAATAACAATTGGGCTCGATGCCTTGACCAGACGCACCCAAGAGCGGGCATATGACTAGTGCAGCGGTGCTACATACGCCATCGAAAGACCCAAAACTGAGAACCATATCTCAGAGTGTTGTCTGTTGTCAAAGGGCAAGAAAGATGGAAAGATAATAGAAGCGAACGAAGGGTGATGAGGGTATTGTCCCCTAAACAAAATAGTTCTTTCTTCGATAAACGAACACACGATGGGCCAGCCGCCGACTCACGCTTGACGACGAGTGTTGGATGAATTCACTGCAACAGTCCGCGACGGGAGGCGTGCAGAGTCGTTACCACGCCACACTTGGCACCTTCACACCGCCATCCTACACGATGGATGTCCAACTCATTTACAGCGTAAATAAATGAGCCATCTTACTTGGGTGCTGTATTATAACAACCCTGGATCAAGTAGGTAGTACTATCGAATTAAAACTGATTCTCAGAGATTCACCCCTTCGCCACAGCTCTCGGTATTACCAAGCACCCGAGCCACACATCGACCTTGGGTCCTGAAGACAGCTTCCTTTCCCTAGACACTGTGAGGTCATCGCAGGGGCGGGTAAAGCGACTGCCACGCTGGCACGAAGCAGACCTCACAGCCACACCGGTCTCATATCGACACCTCAAAGGAGCGAGGCACATCGAGTCGTGCCTAAACTTGCGACGCCGAGACGCCGAATAACGCCATATTGGGATCCGGAATACTGACATCGAGGGGGTGGTCATGGTCCGCGGACCCTCCTTCGATTCTCTCTCGTACAGCGGTGATGCTGGCCTGCGACAGCTCCGAGAAACCGCCACAGTCATCGGCCCCCGTCCAAGGATCTTGGTCGAATCAGATATACGTATGTACAGGGTTTTTCCTGGTTTTTTCCTCAGCCTCGGGGCGAAACGTGTCATCGTTGCTCCGCATGAGCAGATACGTGGTGTGGCGACTTGCCTGTTTACTTGCTCACTCCAACAACTTATGAGATCCGTATAGCTTGCACATACGCAAAGCGGACATGCACATATCCCAGGATCAAGTTCGGCGTGCCGTGTCAACCAAACTTATCTACTCCAACATGAATTCAAACCAAAGCAGAGGAGTAAAGAAAGAAAGAAAGAGCAAACGACTATATCCGGTCGGCGCAAATTAGGGAACTGCCTCACCACAAACGTCCAAGTTGGAATTCTCAGCGCGCAGTCCCGAGTCCCAGACTATCTATCCAAAAGCCATCGATATCCGATGTTGACTTCATTGCATGCTTATATATGGCGTATCCGCATCGATTTCAACCAGGGACTTGAAAAGAAAAACACCAAGCGGCACATACCTCCCCTGTATGGACAGGCGATGCCTTGTATGTCCTGAAACGTTGGCATGTACAGGCGCGATTCGGACGGTCCGTGGGTCGAGATTGGGTGGATCCTCCAACCGTTGGTATGGGCTGTTCCGTTCGAGAGCTATGGACTGCGCAACCTGATATTCAAATAACATTTTGGTTGTTTCTGTCGTAGCGTCCGACGGCGTCGATATGGAAAAAG
>JANFAE010000931.1:0-19420 GCA_024613145.1 Pisolithus marmoratus | reverse complement strand
TCATCCTCAATCACCTCAGCAGCAAAATAGTTGGCCTTGCCAGTCTTGCCATCATTTGATATGACATTCTTCTGATTGCACTCATTCACATAGTGCCCTCCTTACCACAGCAGTAGCACTTGACCTCTGATGCATCATGCTGGAGTCTTTGGGCTTCTATCTCTGGGTCCACTCTTTTTCTTGTGGCTGATTCCAGTCACACATTGTCCCTGTGGTTTGGATGGGTCCTTCTCTGGATGCAAGCATTGTCCAGAGCTTTTCTATACAGTACATTCCCTTTCTGAGTATGTACCCATATTCACTGTCAGTATATGCTTATTTGCCAACTTGGTTGTCCAAGTTGGCAGGATGAGTACCAGTCTGTTTAACTGCTGGGCATGGGTGTGATTGTTGATAAGCTTGAGTGCACTCTCCATCCTTTGCACTTCAATTAGAATTGGTCCATTGGTGTATGTTCTGCCAACATGCCCCTGGACTTGAGGACTCCTTCAGTGATTGGCAGAGGGAGTCTGTTGACAAATTTCCTCCTCATGGAATATTTGTCAGGGGGCTGGACCATCTGGGATACCTGGCATTTCAGGTCATTGTAGAAAGCAAGTACTCCCTTTGTGGTGGAGTACTTGGTATTATCATATCATTCAGTGGCATTTGGGTGGATGCTTCATGAATGAATTGGGTGAACATGGCAACATGAAATCCTCAAAGGCCAGTTGCAGATCATGCAGTCTGGGCGCATCAACTTCTTGATTGAACCACTGCATGGCCATTCCCTCTAGACAGGTCCTGGCATATGTGATGTGGTCTGCATCATGGGCAGGCCCTGTCACCTTATAGATCTTCAACCAGCACAATATCTGGTTGACCCATTTGTCAAAGCATCGATATCATCTTGACCTCTATAATTTTTGGTTGTGCAATTTGATTGATTTTACTTCTGGACCCATGGGGGCCATGTGATGGCCTACCACCTTGTATATTCTCTGAGATACTTTTCTAGGAGAGAGTCTGTATATCCACTCATACCAGGTGTTAATCCTTGGTGTGAGTGTACCCCTGTCAATTGTCTGCAGCTGCAGCAATCATGTTCATCCTCATCATCTCTATGATTTCAACAAGGAATTGGGATTTGTCTTCTCCTGCAGTCATCACACAATCATCTCAATCATTTCTGTGGCAATAATCATTGTCTGGGTCATCATCTGGATCATTGTCTGGGTCCTCATCAGGGTGTCCTGCAGCTGCTCCCCAGCCATAATCCTCTTCTTCCTTATAGTCCTGTTCCAGATGAGTGGTGGACTTCATGATCCAGCAGTCATTCATCACTTGGTATCTTGTTGCCCTGTTTGTCAAATTCTACCATTGGTCCCCACTCCACATGAATTACCTCTTTGTGAGTGTCTTTGTTCCTGCATTCGACTCTAGCATGCTCAGCTTCATAGTGGACTTCCTTCTTCACAGCACAAGTGGAGCCTTGCCCTTCCTTGCTGGCCCTATCATGTGTGCTTTCGATGTTGGCATATCCACTAAGTCATGCAGTTTTTTGAATGTATGTGCCTTGTGACCATGTTCATCCTGGTCACCAAAGCTCTCCCATTGGGAGGTGCATTCAGTTGATATTTCTTTTAGTTCTTGGACAAATTCAGGGAAGGTAGGCAGCTTTTTTCTTGGTATCAACTTTTTCTTTTTCCTTTCCCAATCCTTCTGCTCTTGTATTTTCTACAAGAGCAGTTTCTGTAGTGAGTTCAGTTAGAGCACTTGGCCCTTCATCTAAAATTATGCATGGTCAGCCTCATCAGGGGTTTCTCAATGATCATCTTAGACAATCACACTTGTAAGAAGTCATTGACCTTCTGATGGTGGTTGATCATCACCAATAAGTCCTCTTGATCTCTATCAGGCTCAAGAGGTTTTGTTGCACTGCAAGAAGTTTTCTTCTGCAGCACAAGAATTTTTGTTTGACTTGGGTGCCATAACACTTTCAGGTGTGTAAAAAATTTGTAAAGGGTATGTCCTTCTCATCCACTTATTCACTTATCCTCAATATACACATGACTGGTGTTATATTGAGTGATGCCAGTAAGGTAGAAAAGAAGTTAGTTTTTCTACTTTGTGGGCACCCTCCTTCATACAGGTGCCCATTACCATTATGTAATACCTGTACAGTACTGGAGTTCAACCATGTTAATGAACTCCACATTAGCCCCTATCCAACCAGGGGCTATGCATGAAACAACTACTAAGCCAACAGTAACAGGTAAGGAGGGCTTACCCCTCCTTACATCCTCATACATTTGAGTATCCCATATCCTAATAGTCTCATCAGAGGAGCCTGAGGCAATCCTCTTGCCATCAGGGGAGAATGCAACTGAACATACCAGACCAGTATGGCCCTGATCAAGGCAGTAAAGTTCCACAGCTCTATCAGCATCCCAGACCCTCACAGTGATGTCCTCTGACCCTGAGACAATCTTCTTTCCATCAGGGGAGAATGCAACTAACCAGACTTGATGAGTATGCCCCAAAAGAGGTCTGCCAATCTGAAAATGCCTCTCAGCATCCCAGACCCTCACAGTCTTGTCATCTGACCCTGAGGCAATCCTCCTTCCATCAGGGGAGAATGCAATTGAGTTGACCTCATCAGTATGCCCTTGAAAAGGGTTGCCAATGTGCACACCAATTTCAGCATCCCAGACTTTTACAGTCTTGTCCTTTGACCCTGAGGCAATCCTCCTACCATCAGGGGAGAATGCAACTGACCAAACCCAGGAAGTATGCCCCTGGAGAGGACTGCCAATCTGCACACCCCTCTCAGCATCCCATACCCTCACAGTGTTATCTAATGACCCAGAGACAATCCTCCTTCCATCAGGGGAGAATGCAACTGACCAGACCCAACTAGTATGCCCCTGAAGAGGACTGCCAATCTGTACACCCTTCTCAGCATCCCAGACCCTCACAGTGTTGTCCTTTGACCCTGAGACAATCCTCTTGCCATCAGGGGAGAATCCAACTGAGTCAACTGCAGCAGTATGGCCCTGAAGAGGACTGCCAATCTGCACACCCCTTTCAGCATCCCAGACCCTCACATTCTTGTCATATGACCCTGACACAATCCTCTTCCTATCAGGGGAGAATGCAACTGACCAGACCCAACTAGTATGCCCCTGAAAGGGGCTGCCAATCTGCACATCCTTCTCAGCATCCCAGATTATCACAGTGTGGTGCTCTGTGCCTGAGACAATCCTCTTGCCATCAGGGGAGAACACAACTGACCAGGCCACACCAGTATACCCCTGAAAAGGGTTGCCAACCTGGACACCCCTCTCAGCATCCCAAACCCTCACAGTCTTGTCATATGACCCTGAGACAATCCTCTTCCCATCAAGGGAGAATCCAACTGAACAAACTGGACCAACATGCCCCTGTAAAGCTAGCTGGGTAGCTGTCCACACCTTAAGCTCTCCTATGACAATTCCAACAAGGTGAGAGAATTTTGGCATGAGCACTTTTGACAGTCTCAAGTTTAAGGGAGCCAGTGGCAATGCAGATACATAAATGTGTGGGGCACTGTGTGAGACTGCACTGCCAAAGGTTCGAATGAACTTGATCTCATCTTGTAACATTCTTAATGCATCCTCAAACCCTACCTGGTCCTATTGATGTGGTGTGACAAGATGTTAAAATCACATGTAAAGTACTCACCAGTAGCCATGTCTCAGTGCAGATGAGAGCATCTATAGATTTCTCAAATGCACCAATAATGCTTAAAGTCTCCAACAAAAACATAATCTTTTCACTCTCCACAATGCTTCTCACTAACTCTGCAAGAACTGAGTCAAAGGCAGTCTTCTGCAGGTGTTGGGCCCAGAACTGGCAAGCATAAGATAGATGGGGTGCAATGTATGTGCTGATTCTGTCTTGTAAATCCGAGACTTCAGAATTGCTCAAATAGGACCTTTCCAATCTGCAAATGTTGAATTGCAGCTCCCTACAGAGAATCTGCAATGAGGCATAGGCTAGGTCGTATGGCCCAGAGGTGTTGATGAAATATTTCCCACTTCGTGATCGATCCATTAGGAAGTCATAAAAAGATGCATGGAGAGGGCGAACAGGGGAGGAATCACTGATGCCAGCCAGCACCGGTGCCATGAACTCCAGGATGACAAAAACATTGTAGTGGTCCTCCCCATCGGGAAAGTGATTTCGCATGACTTGCAATGTCATCATAGGTAGGGGATCAACGTCATCAGTATCTGTCGCATCACTGAACGGAACCGTGCAAGGGCCGTCCGCGGTATAGCATTCTTCAGGATCGTGCCGTAAGTTTTGTCCAACAGCGACGCTCCCTGTCCAGACCGAAGAACGATCACATCGTCAAACCGTTCCCTAGGAGTTTGTCCAGCCCTTTTCCGCTTGATAAACTCACAAGCCAACCGAGCCCATTCAAAACAGGCCATCTGACTTCTGAGTAATTTGATCTATCTCCTGGGGTCCAATGATACCCTTCAGGTGGTCGTCGCGGAGTTCATTAGATACGAATAGATGGATGTCATGCTCAGCAGATGCCAGGGGGACCTCATCCAGAGAGGTTACTGTTATGTGTTGACAATTGCGAAGGGCGTCCGCGATATCTGGTAGCAGTCTGGATGTCAAAAGAATGCGGAAATTAGCGGGTAACTGGCCAGCTTCTGGTGACGTGAGAAGGGACAAGATACGACTCCTTGATGTTTCTGGCCCGCTTTCGTCCAATGCATCAATCACCACGACCACAATTCCCGACGATCACTCCGTTAACCTTGGACAATGGTTCCAGGATGAGTCGCTCCCACTGCTGCTTCACATCCCCCGTGGTTTTCAGCGAGTAGTCCTTTGAAACGACATCCGCCAGTGCCCGCCGAAACGCCGAGTCACGGTCTGCCAGATCACGAGCAATGGTCGTCAGAATCTTCTCTTCTCGACGTTCGGACAACCTGTCACGTGCGAAACAAAAGCAGGACCCGAGTCTACCGACATTCTTGAACCATGCGGCAGTTGTATGCGCAATGGCCGACTTTCCTCTACCGGCCTGCCACTGAAGCCACATGATACGAGGAGCGTCGACGTGAGGATCAGTGATCCAATCCATGATGCGTCGTAAAACCTCTATCCTCGTTCCATCGAGACACATCTTAGCCGTGTCAAGGCCTGCACCACCAGCGTAAGCCATGCCTTCAAGATTCAGGTCTTCCAATAGGCGGTGCACGTTTATCTGAATATCCCGCGCCGTGCGATCGCGGTACTGCTGCATTAAATCGCTTAGGGTCGTAGTGTAGTCGATGACGATCGCCTGCGTTTTGGAGCCGATGTTCTTTCCCGCCCTTTTCCCTAAGAATAAATTGCGTCAATACATACAGCCAAGAGAGTTATGATAAGACTTACAGAGCTTCTTTGTTTTGGAATAGTCTTTGATAGACTGTACAGAGTCGCTTATAACCCGTGCAATCTTCGCAAGGGTATCTTTCATATTATCTACTTTGTTGATGGTATCTTCTTCGGTAAGAAATTCATAGACGCTTCGGATCGTTTGCAAGAGGCTGGACACCGCCATGTCTAGGTTCACTTGATTTATTAGCAACTACGAATCACTTTGTGAGATGACGAATGCATGGGAGACTGCGTGACGTACCTGAGAAGCAGCCGTCAAAATCCCAAGTGCCATCTGGGCATAGGGATGCACCTAAAGACACGCGTTCAAATAAATTGAATGAGCAGAAAAAATGGAAAGAATCACGTTGGCAAGGCTTGGGGCGATTTGGTTGAAAAGTCTTAAAGGAGCAGCATAGGTATCGGTCAAAGTCTGGATTTCGTTGAATGCAGCGTCGGCACCGTCGATAATATCGACAGCGCCTGCGCTGAGGCCAGACATGGGAGTCGGGCTCTCGAAGGCTCGTTCTGCGCCATCGACGACGCCCGGTACCGGTTTTTGTTCTGCCTCAATGGGTGCGATTTGATTCTGTCCATCGCACCTGGTTAGCGCACTCTTGGTCAGAAGTAGTAGGTCACATACATCCTGGGAGGGAACTGCCGGGGGTTGTCCCTGCTGCTCCTGTGTTCCTCCATTCGCACTTGTGCCAACTTGCTCTGAAGTGACGGAACACGGCTGACTGCGGTTCGACTGTTGGAGGAAGCGCCTCATCCTCGCAAGTCTCCCCCGAAAAGGATTGGCCGATATTTCAGCTGTGGAGCAGATGTCCATAGCGGAGGCTTGCAACGGTCCCTGGAACAGTTTTTTTACTGTCGATAAGCACAATCGGTCAGAAGGAACATAACTGGTGTACCGGCGAAAGGTTAGACGTGGAACGGGCCTTCCCAAATTCGAAGAGATGGCGTTTCTTTGGATGCTGGCGGGCCATTGAGAAATGAGGATTTAGTGCACGATGTGTAGGTTCAATTCGTCGATGTTCGGTTTGACGAGGAAGCAGCTGAGCGCCTATGGAGGTGCTGTAGATTCCACATCCTAGTCCAGCATGTCACTCGTACGCCCTCTACTAAATTGCCCAACTATGTAAAGTAATACATGTATACAATCTTATCCGCCCAACCTATGTCACCTCTTGCACAAGCTGGGTATCAACGACAATACTGGCTCACAGGAAGAAACGGTTGGGTTTGTCACATTCCGTCAGTCGGTTCAGACGCTCTAACTTACTCCATGGGCGATAAATGGTGCGCGTTGACCAGGAGTCGTTGTAATGGAGAAAGTGTAGCGATTCTGATGATTAGATCGATCAAAGGGAGAATAGGTTGTAAGATGCATGGATCAGGACGGCTGTTCATTGGAGAGGAACACGGGCAAATATATTTCGGAGAATTATCGCAATGTTAATCCCATCGGAAGCTCGGTTCCCAAATCATGCAGGCGACTGGATCCATGAGCCACTCGCGCAAAGAACAGAGCTTCAAACTTCTCTAGATCATCGGCATCACTATCTCAATTTGTCACATATCTGCAGCCTGTCAGACCCAACGCTCCCTGCCACGAACTTGGATCACTCACCAACGAACCCTATATATACATTCCTCTCGTGAGGTATCCAGTAGTAGTTATTCTTTGTGCAAGTCACATAATCCATTACAGGCACGTTTCACCGTGACCCGACCATATAAGAGAATGAAAAAATATCGTCCGAGCCGTATTTCCTCACGTCGTTCTCTCGCTTCTACGTTAGTCACTCGCGGGTGCATGAGGTTCTACCAACAACTTTGAGCTTCTCGGGACCCCGAACCTCTTCGGTCAGTAGAGGATGCTGAGAGATGTGAAAGACTTCGTCGCGGAGCTCGTGTGCTTATTTCTGTAGCGTCCTTTGACGGATTGTGCGGTACGCGCAATTTGACACGGTCGGCAGGGAAGACCGATGTAGTTGAGTATATGCATGTAGAACCCAAAAACGTGGGGAGGGAGCGTCAACTGCCATTACTTCAAGAACAGTAAATTGGTTCACGACAATGTTGTGCGTCTTAATTTCGTACGCCATGAGCTGCTGCACGAGACAAGAATTAGAACATACAAACACGCGGACAAGGGTCATCTCTTCCTGATCTCAAAGCAAAAACCTCAGTACATAGGAAAAGAAAAGAAAATGCCCCTGGGTACATTAGCAGCATGAGCGAGATCCTTGAAGTGAACGTTGACCTCGTCGATGATGACTAGCATCGACTTGAGCTTAGCAAATATGTCTTCTTGCTAATCCTGTTGACTGTCCATCATTGACGACAATTGTCTGAGTATTCGCCCGAGTCGACCGCTAAGAGTACTGGGCTTACCGAGGGCCTTTTCGGGGATGAACTGGGAACGAGTCGAAAGGGAAGGTGTGGCTTGTCGGTGCGGTATCGAAGGCGATGTCCGACTTTTGCATAGACTTAACGTGTTTGGAGGGGGCGGGTTCATCCACAGACGAGTCTATCTATTTATGTGCAACACCGACGAGAAACTGCTGACGATAGAGGTGCGTACTGAGTTCATGATCTCGGTGAAACCCATCACTTCGTCGACGCCCGGAATGGCGAACGCCAGATCTCTTGGATAGACCCCACTATGCCATTCTGGTCGGCTGTGGCCCACCATAAGATTGGCATCCAAACCACACACGCGTACCACACAGAGGTAAGGAACGCTTCCATGCTTGATGAGTCGATCATCTTCACTGCGTAGTGGTTATCAAAACCGAAGGCGTCGGAGAGGTTGTGTACGGGGCGGTTTCGCATGTTCAGGGAATAGTAGTAGGCCAATGATACATTTATGGTCTGACACGCAACGAGGATGGATTCGCAGCATTGAGCTAGTAGTACGGCAAGAGTAAAGTGATCAGAGCCTTGGACCAGATGCACGAGAAGAACCCGGCATGTTCGGACCACCCCACCAAAATCGGTAAACGGGCCGCACCGCGTGCGCCGAATGTTCCCCCGACTCGAATGCGTTCCGACACCGTCTGCTTGAATCTTCGCAGTGTCCAAGAAGCAATCTAGCAACTAGAAAAATGGGTACTTCCCAGTCGAAAACAGATGCTTCGCCAAAAGTTATTCACAGTGGAACACCCGTAGAGGTTTGTCAAAGCCTTTGGTCCCTTCCCACTAACCAACTATGTTTTCTTTCCACCATCCGGGCAAAAAGTTTTCTCAGGATGTAGTGGACTACCTCTCAGACCGTATGGCATCACCCGAAACGACCCCAGAACGACAATCTGCACTGGACAACCATATACGATCACGTATTCAAGCCGAGATACAGACACTTCGTGCAGAAGAAGAGAAAGTACAGCAAGAAATCCAGCGGGTTCTGGAGAAAGAGAACCTTGGCCGCGAAGTCGGCTCTACTTCAGGAGATGGTGGTGTCGCTCAGGATGAAGCAAAGAATAGCGCGACGCTCATCGGTGATTTGGAAGAGATTAGAGCCAAAGTGGATAGATACCAATCGCGACGTCAGCTCGGAGACTTTCCCTCTGTGTCGGAGGCAGGAGAAGCGGTCGTATCGTGTTACAGGTGTGTATCTCGTTAGTTGTTTCCCGAGATATGCGTTTGTGGCTAAAGGGTGTTACTTCGGCAAGGTCAAACGAATCGACGCCTTTGGAATGTTGGAAACAGGTTGCGCGGTTCAAGGCAGCCGTGGCCGATGCCGAAACGGTAAGTGATAAGGTCGACGGATTCTCAGTCATTATTTACCCTTATATAAATCTCCGAACAGCAATATTTAGCGTCGCTGCGATAATCCTTATTGCTCGTGCAGTGTACTCAAAGATCTGTAGGGCGTGAATATTCCCTTTGGGCCGTATAGAACAATATATTGAAGATACCGCTGCCTGGAAACACTGTTATGTCGCGGAGATCATGCACATACATTGGTGGTTAATGCTCATAACCTCCTGCTGCAATGAACAAACATACTCGGCAGTAGCGCGATGTACTGGCGCTGGCGCTGGAAAGGTAGGGACAACCTTTCACTTCATGCAGTTTCTCTGTGGAGCTCGTTACAGTTGAGGAATGAGGTAAGATCAATGCCAACCGTATCAACCACTAGCACAAGATAGTTAGCAGCGACTGACGATCTCCGCCGTTACCACTGCGGCATTATGAGCCATATCTTGATCAAAACCACGCCATCGTCTCGTGGTCACTGTCTAATGCAAAAATCTACCCGAAGTTGCACATTTTTCAAGCGCCGTCCAATTCAACTTCGCCTTTCGAACGACATGAAAACCTTTGCGTACGCCAAGCGTCTCCCAGCACATCCTCGGCAGGAGATCCTGACAGTTTTCCACATGCGAGGAAAACGATATACATACGTTATACCAATGGCAAAGGTGGGACTCAGCTTCCTGTGAGATGTTGCAAATTGTACATGGGTCTTCGTGGAATGCTTCCGCGTTTTTTTTCTTTCTTTTCTTTTTTCGATCGCTCTGCATAACTTGCAGAGTGACGGGCGTACAGTAGACGGCAGTGGGAGCAGGTACGTCTGAACGTCACGCTTGTAATTTTGAAGTAACAGGAGTCGATGATTCAGGGGTTCTAACCGTTGGTCATCCCTCACAGGGACCAGTTTCCGCCGTGACAGTGGTTCGAGAAATGTTTGTCGTTGAGAAGGGACTGCATTGACCATCGTACCTTTGGAACCACTACTATCATCACGGCCCGTCAATGGACAGCACACATATACTTGAGCCTGGGACTTCACAACTCTACTACATCAACAGGTCTGCTTACTGAAGTGTGGTCTAGGAGCTCGCCTGCCGTAGCGGTGCCTCGTTACGAAGGAACTGAAACATACCTTGGGAACCACCAATCGCGTGACCTTTACGAAATGGGCGATATCTGCTCAACTTCGGTGCCTCAGGGTACTTATGTGTAGCAAGCAACCTCGAATTACCACCTGCCGCCAAACTCAGTGTTGTGCCTGGGCTGACAGTAAAGATTATCGCTCTCTGCTCATCCTGCAGCTCTTGAGCCACTGACTCAGTCAGCCCCTTGATCATCTACACATTGTCACGGGTACCTGCCAGTGGCGAGCAAGTGGCGGATGCCAGTTGAGTAATATTAACCGGAGCCGGAAACCCGTTCCCTCTTTTTTTACGGCGCGAATATTGATGCTTGAATCTCCGATCCACATTGGGATTTCATGTAGGGCCCATCTAGGCATGTTGTAAACAACGTGCCTGCCGTCCACGACGACCCTGTTTCTTCTAGTACTACTGCCCCTGCTGCTATGGAATATCATTGCATTGATCAGTGTCATTGCACTGAGTTGGAGTACCTCACGCTCCGATCGTCGCGTGCCGTGCTACTTTGAACTACTACACCCCTTAGCATGATTCGGACACGACCGTAGGTCTTGTGAGTCTTTCGTAAACATAATGTGGACATGACACTTAACACTGGGAATTCCCCTGCGTGCAGGGAAGTAAGGATTGTGGTCTCGCGACGCGGCTCAGGGAGTTTCCTGATCAACGCCAAGGAAATCTCGATAAAATCTTTCTTATGGCACCCGCGCTAGTATAGTGGGGTGCATTATGGTGCTCTTACGTAGAACATCTAACGCGCAGCAGTACTCTCGGGTCAATCTAAAGCCCAGGTCACTCACCACTTATTCGAGATAACACTCATATTGGTCTGGCCCGGATATCCCGGAGTGATGGCGTCTCCGCCTGTCAGTATTGTCGAGATATTCGTCGTGATCGTTTAAACCCCCTATATATTTCGGCATTATCATGATAATGGGAGTACATATCAGCGTGTACTTTATTCACTGCATCCGACTCCTTTCCGTGACATCGTCCAGGAGGGACCGCGACGCCACGGTACCGACGATAAGACGTCAACGAGTCACCCGTGCCCGCCCTGCGCTGAGCGATGGCGTTGATCATCCGATGACTCAGGTTACTTCGACATCTTTCCCTGCATCCCGTAAAGGTGCATGCGATCAATCAGGATTGATCCCATCCATGGCATCATCATGCTTACATATAAATGTGATGACTTGCAGGGATAATGTATGTTCCATTCATTGCTCGAGTCCACTAGTGTCGCATGTCATCCGCCTGTGCATACTTGGTTAGCGGAGACACTCCTAAGGCGTCATTTTATATAGTGTCGAAACCAGCCGTTCTAGGAAATCAGATAAACCCGGCGCATGCCGGGCTTTCTTTAGATCCGTCAGCGAGACTAATAGTAGTATGCTCCGAGAAAACTTGCCCACACTTGGAGTAGCGGGAACTGTTTCGCCACGAGCCTCTTGCTTGGTGCGGAGCTAACCAGAAATGATAAATAACGATGATAACATTAATCCACCAGCGCGCAGCACTCGACCACGACTACATACAACAGTTTAGCGTCAATCGTACATAGCAAACTTCTTATACAGGTATATGTCAAGCTTCGTGGGCCGCGCAGTCACCTTCCACCACGCAGTGTTGGAGGGGTATGTAACGATGAGAAAGGAATGGTGAAATGTGGCGAACGCCGGCAGCTCCACGAAAGCATGATGGATGAGAAAAGGGTATGGTAATAGTGTGGTCCGTATCGTCGAGGAGGCGGAATGGAGAAAGGACAAGGTACCGCAGATCTGCGGGAACGAAGTCTAAGGGCCATAGATAGCAAACGAATCGTCTTACAAATGATCCAACACAACGCCGATCTGGGAAAGACGACTTCCAGACGAGAACACTCCGAATCGCAAAGCCGAATCCTGTCTAAACAATCGAGAACAGTCAAAAAATACAGTCAAACGGGCAGTACAGCAAGCGATACACTAAAGGGGCTGAACACCATCCTGCAGGATGTACATATCATAATTCCAAAAAGGAAACATACTCGCGATTTTCGGGAAGTGTGGGCAAGGATTGTACACTCATGATGCTCCTTGACGCGGAGGAAGAGTACGACGAAATTGTGGAGGCCCCATCTCCGGAGTGGCCACTGATACTGGCCCGAGGGAAACTGGGACAGTCGGGCGACGAGTCTGGGTTATCATCGTCGGTGGTGGTGTCGATGACACTGGCCTGGTCAAGAGGAGAAGCGGATGATCGATGGGGTCTTTTCCACATTTTGAGAAATGTCCGCCTTTTCCCAGATCTTTGTTGGTCGTCTTGAGACGGGCGGGAGCACGATGGGCTATCTCTTGGCTCGATGTGGCCGTTCGAACCGCCCTCGGCCTCGATATCTGATGTGACTCTCCCAAGACTTTCACTGTTGATCAAATGGCTGAAGATCAAACGTCAAAATCGAGGTTAATAGATGGGGATTGGGGGAAACTGCATAAAAAGACTCACAGTGCATCGATACCCGTGTGCTCGGGTGGTTTGCAACGGCCTTTCCGCGCCAAAGCGGAACCCGGGGGTTTCGATTTTGAGCGGCGGTTGTTATGAATGTTGCCCCTGCCTCCCCGCCCGAAAGATGCCTATAAGATAGTCAAATGAACACCATCTACGGTAGTCGCATGTCGGACTCACCACCACTTTCGACTCCTCGTGATGTTTGCGAATTTGTTGCTCATAACGATGTTCCGTCTCTCTGTACTCACTGAGTATGGTAGCGGCTAAAGTGTGATCTGCTACGTCCGGGGAATGTAGTTGAATGTTTCCGGTGCCGCCTCGACCGATGGAAATAATCTGCGAATATTCCTTGTATATGAGTGGGCACTTCTTCGGAAATGGGTGAACCCACTCTGCACGAAGAACCTTCTTTGTCCCGTAAGGAGACGGCGTCGGAGGCATCTATGGATGATAGCGAGCTGCGCCCCACTGACGAGCGTCGGATGTTTCCAGATCCTCCTCGTCCAGAAGACATCTAAAGTAAAAGAAGTGTCAGAAGCTTAAAATTCAGGGCCAGAAGTTAGTGATTGCACTCACGAACGGATCGCGGATTGTGGATAGGGAGGGTCGAGGAGGCTGGACGAGAGCCATGGGGAACGCGGGATAGGAATGTGGTGAAGCACAGGAAGTGATTCGAAGTGGATTAAAAGGGCTGGCACGAGCATCAGGCCAGCCTTCTTTTAAATTGGTTTGGCACAGGTGTAGACTTCACAGCTGGGACAAAGTGGTCGTCCGATAAGGATCCTCATTAGCGCTCGAATGTGACAAAGTGGGACACATGTCATCGTCCAATGACTTACGGTATCCTTATCTATTCATGTCAGTCTCTGTCAAACGAGTGGTCGTCATCCAGTGTGCAAGTGCAGCATCGCGACGCGAGAGTTACTTATCCCCACTGCTGTGAACTTTGCGTTTCCAGGTCCCATAGGGAAATTCTGATGGCGTGTTGAACGCGGGCTTGTGCTTTGCGATAGCATGGTTATCAACCGGAACGGTTGGTTGGCGCGTTGGAGCAGCTAATCTGCGCACCCACCGGAACACGGATCGCACCATGTATTACGGACCGAGAGGGCGCGATTGGAGGGATTCGACGAATGAATGATAGTATTATCCAGTAGAGAGAGACCTCTTCGAACGTGGCAAGTTCTCCTTAGTGCCCAAATTGATGAGCAGGCGCTCAAGGCTAAACTGAGCTAAACCAAACGTAGAAGTGGCAGGACGGGACGACCCGTCCGGAATCCGTCGACAGTTCTGGCAGCGGCTGTGGGAAAGTAGTCGCGCCTGTAGAGCCTGCGACGGTCTGGACACTCACCACCAGCCGGGTTAGTTGGGGGCGCAAGGCTCTAAGATTCGATGCATGTGGGGAAATACAGGCACCTAGGTTATCCTCCATCCACTTGCACAGGCAGGCGAGTCCGTGCAAAGATAAAACACAGGAATGGGTTCATTTGGACTCTATCACATAGATAGGATGTCATGAGATGGGCGGCCTCACCGTTGCGCAGTTGGCCGGGCGTAGGCACAGGATTGCCACTACTATGATGGTGGATGGTATGATGAAACACGAGGTGTGGAAGAAGTATTTTGTGATGGCCCGCGTGAACGCTGCGAGATGTTCGGGGCTCTTATCCCACTTGCTCTCTATCATTGAACTCGTAAGTACAGCCTGCTTGCAGGAGCGTTAAAGCTGGCAGTTCGGTTCTGCCGTCACCTATGACCCATGTATACATAATCGTCATCCGAAAGTCGTATGACAACCTAATAGTAATTTGTGGAGCGCCGGGTTCTTTTCTGTCTGTTTTTTCCTTCAACGCCCCAGCCGGACTCGCTCACTGAGTACTACCGTAGACTGTAATGTCCACGCCAGCACTGGCAGTTGTTGAGAGTGCAGTTGCATCGGTGCACGCCGACCCCGTCGACGAGCGAAGTTCCGTCCGCTTCGACTCTCAGTGTGTCGTCATTCCACAACCCAGTCCCCGCCCACGACGGGCCCGCCTGGTCACCAAAACGTACTCGGTGCCCTTGTGGAAGAGACGTGGCTCGATATCCAGTTCTTCAGACTCGTTTCAGCCTTGTCCAGAACTCGACAACCATGTCGTCCTCAAACTTTCACTTCCTCGGTTCGTAAAAATATCCATCCATGGCAGAAGCAGGGGTTGCACCCCACGGTCTAACTAAACAATTATAGACTTGAGACGAGAGTGCAGTCGCCTACGAGATGCATTGATCCGACGCCGCTTACTCCGTGCTTAGTGCATCGTTCCCTCTCAAATGATGTACCCGGGTCTCCATCCACAAGTCGACGCACGCGGAGCAAATCACCGACCTCACACATTCGTACAGACCTAATTACAGTACCACTTAGGCCATGCTGCGCGGCGTGTCAGGCCGTTACGGATCAGGCACGTTCACAGGGAGACACCTGGATGGAACGTTTTTCGCCCGCTGCGTATTATCGTCGGTGTCGCAGTACAGATAACGAACCTCGCACGATCACTGTGGCTGGCAGTGGTGCTTCTGCATTCTACGGTTCCCTCGCCCGTGACATCTCGATTAGTGTGGATGAGGTCGACAAGCGCCGCAGATCAAGTGACAGTACACTTGTCACTAGCTCAAGCTTGCCAGACGATATTATTGCATCCGAGGAAAAGCAGCCTCTTGACTCGCCTTCGAGTGGTCGTGGACGTCCTTCTTTGTCGCCGATTCGGGTACCGCAATTAGCTACCCATGGGATAGAGGAGGTTCCCGATGACGATGAAGAGGATCAATTGTTCCCTCTCCCTTCTCCAAGGCGTTCGCCATGCTCTTCCGCGACTCCAAGCCCCACGGCTTCCTTGTCTTCATTACAGGTCGGACAAGTTGGCCAAGGGCAGAATTTGACGAACGGTTCCTCTCTATCAAACTGCTCGGCAGAATCTTCCACCCATGGTCAACATCTTTGCCCTCCTGCAGCCTCATCATCCTTACTAAGCCTTCCAAAGGCATCGGTGTCCAGTCTTTCCTTGACAGGTGATCCTCCACGTGCACCGTCACCAAGCATCCTCGCCTCTCTACCGCCATTATCCAACCGTCAGAGGAGCCAGGAAATGGTCCCTCAGATTCCTCGGTCCACGTCGCCAGAAAGCATCTGTCTCGAGGTGTCCCAACCTAACACATCAGCCTCGCATTTACCCTCCACACCAAAGAAGTTCCCAACCGCTTCTACTACATCACCTTCCACCTCGCCAGGCTTGTCCACGTCGCCGAACTCGAGGAGGCTTCTCAGGTCCTTTTCTGGGAGTTCTCCGCGGCAAATCATTGCAGATGTCATCCGGGGTGTTGGAGCGTTTGGAGCAGGTGGAGGTGGGGTCAATATGCAGGTGTGAGCAATTTCCCCGTTTCTGGATTCTTCGGATTTCGTCTGCACCTTGTGGTCTGACTAGACGTCCAATGTCACGTTACTCTCTGTACGTCTTTTGATACCTTTGTCTTACCTGCTGTCTCCGTTGACTTTACAGTACTGAGCGTACCAAGCGTAATTACTGATGCGGCTTAATCTTGCTACTATGGTGCCATCGTTTATTTTGTAGTTCTTTCCTTATACCCCTTGATCACGACACACTTACTCGTACCAGGATATGTATATGAATTCATAGCTGGCAACGAAGGGTTAATGATAGTAACCCAATGTGTAATGGTGTGATATAAATACCCCAGCCTATTGTTGATCGGTTGATCGACATTATCATCCTTGCTCAGTTTCTCTGGACATCAAAATGGCTGGCCCCGCACAGCATTGTAGTGACACGAGGATGCTGTTCGACGCTTATAATTCCTTGGCGAGCCAGTAGTTCAACATCGAGGAGGCACAGAGACATACCGGCATGGGTCATTCGGACAACCAGCATGTCCGGTACGGCGTCCACTATGGTTCCCGACCATTGGCCAATTCGGATGCGGAGAGTCGAGAACAGTTCCATTAGTACTGTCAAGGAAGTATTATATACATATATCGTTGGCCACGTACCTGACACTTCGTGCCTTTTAGTACGAGCGGGCTGGACAAAGTTGCGCTGAATCCAGCGCTTTCTCCTTCTTTTTCTCTCATCTACCACTTCGTTGAGATGGCTGGCAATGACAGACCGGCGTATCTGCATGGACTGGAATCGCAAACACAATGGTGAGTTCTTACTTTTTCCTTTTCCTTTTGTTTTGTCCATTTTTTTTAAATTTCGATCTCTGTTTTATGAACCAGGGCTACACCAGCGGACGTCTATCATATAGGATCACAAGCTGGACCACCCACCCTTGATACCAGGTCCTGGGCCGACAGCCCTACCTCCGAGGTGTTCCGCAGCGCCACCACCTGCGCATGATTCGCGGCAGAATACACTAGTATATACCATCGAGCGCCGAGCGACTTCTCGGGAGAGAAGCCACTTGCTGGTTCCGTCGGGATTTTCAGCTGCTCAAACTCGTAGCACCCTTTCACCCTCACTGGAACGTTCGCACAACACCTTTACGCAAGTGCGATACCGAAGCCAAAGCCGCCATCACCGAACACTGCCCGTTTTGATGGGTCAGCACCGCCTATCAGATCTGTCAATCGTCATGCAGTGAATCAGGGTGATCCCAATCTCGGTCAATCGTCCTCCGAGCTTCAACTCGAGGCTTTGAGTCGGGATTTCGGTTCAAAAGCGTTTCTCATATCCGTTCTGCAGGTGATGAAGAATGGAATGGATGTTCGAGAAATTCTGACGAGAAAAGGGCAGTGCCGTCATATACGGCAACGTTCGCTCAATCGCCACCTCCGCTAGTCCTCATGACCATGCGGTACCAAACTCTGCGAACGAAGCAGGGCCCCAGTACCTGGCGCCAGCCTCGTCCTCGACAACTACTGCCGTTGGGCCCAGCGAAGCACCACCGGGTTCAAACACACCAGCCGATCACTCGAATGTAATTCGGCCTCTTCCCCTGCCTCGGACGTAGCATCCAGCCTCGACCCACTGGCACTACCCCCAGACCCGGAGGACATTGCAGAAGATGTTCCTCCATACACTCTGATAGATGAAACTCCCCCTCCTCCGGACTTGAGTGGTATCTTTCGGATACAAGTACAGGAACGGAGAATTGCATGTGCCACTCAATCCTCCCCCGGTCGAGGACCCCCCTCCCTGCAGCCCCCATCATACACTGTGAATCTTCCAGACCACAGCCAACGTACTCGATCTCCTCCTTCGTCCGCTACCAGTAGGCAGGTCTACGAAGCGCCTTCTGGCCTAGCTCGTAACGAGGGACCACGCCGGCTATCCACCATGTCGTCGCGTTCCTCGTCTACTTTGAACTCTGAGTTCGCAGCGGAATTATATGGTCAATCTTATGCACGTCACTCCTCGCGTGAACGTGCTCGGTCCACTAGCAGCCACGCTAACTCCGTCCTCGCTCTACCTCCCCCTCCTTCCTATGCCATCGACAAGTGCTACCAATGAGATGATGGCTATGCATGCTGGACATGGTGGGATCTCCTCCATATCAACTCAGGTGGACACCACTGCAATTCTCGTCAAATAATATATCAGCCAGCCATTTGTCCATGCAGTCGCCCGTTGACGGTCTCCCGCGGAATCATCACCGTTTATCGACACGTCAGCCATACAACGTACGCGATAAACACTACTGGAATGCTCCGTAGGCCCACTGGAGATTCCACCCCCCTCATTACTCCCACAATCTTCCACCTTCCTCTTCTTCACCTTCTTCTTCACCTGTATCATCTCATCCTGTTCACCAACACCCTTTGTATCCTGCACCACAGCAGCCTCCGCGAAAACTGCGACGACCCCCGCCAGTGCCCAACCGCCTGCGACGGCCGTCCACTGCCCCTTACTCACCTGCTGGTTCTGATCGCGGATTTCAAATGCAGCAGGGACCTGGTTTCCACCGCCGGGCCCCTGGTAACCCCTGGTAAAGGGCATCCTTCATATCTACAACTGCAGGCAGTCTTCAAGATCTCGGACAAAATGAAATTTGTTATGTACGAAGCATGTTGTATGGTTACTTACAACCATGATTGTTTGTACATACTCTTAAGTATTGACATTCTAATGTATTAGCCAAGCTCACACCATATTCTGCCAAGATTCACCACGAAACTAGTTTACGGTCGTGACAAAAACCATTCCATTCTCAAGTTGTCAAGAGTACTAAGACATAGTACTCGGTAGAGAACAGAACGGTTCGCTATAGTACGAACTTGTGTCACGGGTTTGATACAGAGACAAAAAATACAGCATAGGGCAGTAGTCATAGCATAGGGATGTGAGAGCGACGTTATAGTGAACAGTGTAGGGACAAGAACTGTTGCGGGGATCACGAAAGAGCATACATTGAACCATCACAGGAGTGTGTTCCTGAGTCACGCACGGATGGGTCTCGCTGACGCCGGCGTTGGGCGGCCGCGAGGGCGGGGGCGACTCAGCCGAAGGGTCTCCGACGGCCTGCGAAACTGGTTAATCGACAAAAGGAATTGTACTCGCTGCAGTATACGCACGTCATGATAATGCCTTGTGAGACGTTGGCTAAACCAGTGCCAAGGCTGACAT
>JANFAE010000930.1:0-19442 GCA_024613145.1 Pisolithus marmoratus | reverse complement strand
CAGGGTGTCAGCTGTCCTTCTGGCTCATTTCTCATATCAGAGTTCCCCCTGGCACCTGACTCAACCTCGACGTGATGCCATCACGCTGCTAGCGGCACTGACCTCAGCTATTAGGAAAGAAAAAAAAACGAATAAGAATAAAATATATATACATGGGTTTCTTCTCGGCCAGGAAACCAGAAGACAAGTATCTTGAGCCCGACAGGTCGGTGGTGCAAGTCATTCGTTCGCGATTCGTGAGTGCCATTTGTGTATCTCCTCAGCGTCTCAGCAGTGTTCATCACATTGCCAGCATGATATATACAAAGCCAAGCGCTGGGAGGCTTCTCTGCACCCCTCTACTTCCCACCTGCCACGGTTCGGCCTCAAGTCTCCGTCGCGGCGAGGCGGTGACCGGGAATCTCGACATAGCAGAGATCTCAGCCATTTGCCGCGTTCACCTCTCCGTTCGCCAGGTCAAACTAGCCCTAGTCCCCGCCCCATGCCTCGCGCTCACACAGATGCCATAACGTGCGTCCTCTGACCTTCCATTATGCTTCCCCCCTCGTCTCAGACGATTGCTGCCGTGCAGTTCAACTCTGGCGCTACGGCTGAACGAATTGGCCGCCGCCAATGCTGAAGGCCTACTCAGGTATGTCATCTCGCCGCTTGTCCGCACGGGTTCAACTGGACTGGCGCTCTATGCTCCTGGCTGACCTTGTTTTTGTCCAGTGACGACGAGTATCGCCTGCTACGCCAGAGCATCTTCGAACGCCTAGCAAGTCACAGTTCTGTTCCAACAGAGAGTCCAGTCATCCCAATTGGCTCCCAGAAGCGTAAGTGCGATCGCATTTCATTTCGTGTGCAACTCAGTGTGGCATCCTGTTCTCAGATTCCCCGCAGCTTCCGGACAATTCGTCACAGTCTCGTGTCAAGGCGGGGCGGACGCCATCTGTCCGCTCCAAAGCATCTGTGTCCTCCGTCGTGTCCAACCTATTTCGACGCAACATCCGTCGAGTAAGCGGTATTTCCAAAGAAGGTACCTCGAGTGAGACCTCAAGCATTTTCTCTGCCGCGCCGAGCGCCTTCAGGCGAAGGGGTATACCCCGGGAACTTAGAAATGACGACTCGTCAAGGGTGGAAACAACTGCTAGCGGCAGTGTCGTCATCTCTTCGCCATCAAAGGATGGCGAGGCGCAACATCAACGGGGGTTGGGAAGCATATCATATCGCTCCCTGTCACGGAGTGTACGACGGCTGGACAGTCCCTCCGTCGTCGTTCTTAAATCGCACAGCCGAACCAAGGCATTTACACTCCATCCTTACCAGCGAAGCGTTGCAGGACGACGAGGTGAAGACCTCTCGAGCTATCCGTCATGAGATCGAAGCCATGGAGGCGGAGGCCATGCGGGTGCTTGACGCTTTCAACGGCGTAGAGTTGTCTGTGTTGACAAGAAGTCATCACAAACCCGGTCATGCACCGTTACGCTCGCCGACTTCCATTGCGCGACGGAATGAAAATGACTTTTTCCATGGAAACGGAGCGAGCACTTCAGGACGGGGTACTCCGTATCATGTGTCAGATGCAGACGGTTCGTCGTTGCGATCCTCGACATCGTATGGTACCAGTGCATCGCAGCCGCGGTCGCACAGACCTAACCCGTTGCTCAAAGCACTCCTTCCACCGTTGGTAGCCAATCGCAAGAGGTCCGCGTCGTCACTGTCATCGGGGGCGTGGGCATCACCACCCGCTGCGTCGCCTACAATGACGCAACCACAGTTACGTGATCTTGGAAGTGTGTCGAGTGTGAACCTCGCGAGGTCGTTAGCTCCGCACTCCGTAGCGTCGATCGACGAAGACTCTGAGATTTCTGTCATGGAATCTGAGCTGGTGGACATTCGGCGGCGACGACAGGAAGTGACGACTCGGTACCAAGACCGCCTGGAGTACCTGCGCGCACAACTCAAGGGTGCAGAGTTGAGAGAGAAATTGTTGAGGAAATGAGGGATTAAGGATCGTCGCCTGTATACCATTCCTTTACGTTTCGCATGTTTTTTTTTTACAATATGGTGTTAATTTTTTTTATTTGGGCTCCTCGGCGATGGAAGGGGGGGGGGGGGGGTGCTGAAAAAGGGGGTTAGTACCTTTTTGCGTGCGTCATTAGGCTTGGACGGCAGCGACGATGAGCACAAACCAGCAGCACTGGAGTGGCTCTGACGCTGACCCGGACTTTGACTTGCTTCCGTCGACACCAGTGCCAACGACGCACGTCCAGCCGCCGCCCGACCTGCACCGCAGCCGCAGCCACAGCGGGACACAAGGCTTTCCACCTGCGCTGCCCCCTTCTAGGCAATCTTACAGCCATCCAGCCAGAACTATGTCTGCCAGTTCGTCCAAGCACAGACCTAGGAGCAGCAGCCAAGGCAGCTTGCGAGCCGGTCCCCACACAGTCTGGGGAGCAGAAATGCTTAGCGAAGAGGACGAGGACGCCGACGATATACAGGAGATACGCCAGGATATACAACCTGCCCGTCGTGCACGCGGGAAGGCTGTAGCCAACGACTCTCCTGACGAAGACGACAGCCCGGACGACAACGAAACAGCGCGGGACGACGACGATCCAATCACCCTAAAGGACCGTCAGTCCCTCATTAACGTCGAACACCCGTTCGGTCTTCGCATATGGAAACCTGCACTATACAAAAAGTCGAGGTCTATCACGCGCAACGCGGACGCAGCACTCCATGCCACCCCCTCCGCGCAGGCTGAACGGCATTTACTACCCGGAAATATGTTCTGGGTCGTGTGCTTTGGGTGGTGGTTAGCACTTGCTTGCTTCACTGTTTCTGCCATCTTGTACATGCTACCGCTCGGTGGTCGTCGATACTCCTCTCTCTTATTCGGCCTCGGTTGGTATCTTGGCTGGCCCTTTGGTAAATACGTCCAGGGGGATAGAGAAGATGCCAGCGACGAAGAGAACCCTGTCGTGGAAGAGCGCGATGGTATCACTTCTCTCGACGGCTCTTTATCCAAGTCGTCTACCATTACACCTACAGCTCCTCGAGGCCCCCCATCCGTCCGCATCGGGGATCTCGTTCAACCTAGCACTGAGGACACGCCCTTGTTGCCCGCATCTACAGTCCTACCGTCGAAGTCCTATGGAGCAACGCCATCTCCCTTGCCTTCACCGGACGGCTATCAGAAGGTTTCTGATGACTGGGTTGGCCGCGCTGCATTTTGGGTGGCCTTTTGTCTTGTCATCGCACCCCTGATGCTGTTAACCTGTATCGCGTGCTGGGCTCTGATCATCACCATCCCAATGGCGAAACTCATTTGGGCGCTGATGAAGTATATGCTCGCCAACCCAACTCGTCTTAGGTTCTGCGCTCCACCTCCTGCAGTCGTTGTTGCCCCGACAACGTCAGCAATGGAACAGCCTAGCGCAGATCCGCAGCGCCCTGTCCAATTCTCACTCAAGCACCCTCGGTTATCGCAAGGCCAGGCTGCGCCGTCTGTTAGCGGTTCAGACGAATCAACCGTACTTCTGTGTGTGTACCGGGCAGTAGGACGCGAATATTTCAAGTATACTGTTGGAGGTGTCAACATCATCTTTGTTGACCTCCTTCCCCTCGTGTTTTTCGTCATCTTCGATGGGTTTGTACTTCTCCCGCTCGTGGAGCATAGGGAACAACTAGGAAAACCCATCCCCGCCCTGCTTGCACTTATCGCTTGGCGTGGTACCATTTTCGTCATGAGCTTGGCGAGTGTAATCCCGCTATCATACTTCATCGGAATGGCCGTCGCTTCCATCTCCGCGCAATCATCTATTGGCATGGGTGCAGTCATTAACGCGACATTTGGTTCCCTGATTGAAATTATGCTGTACTGTATTGCCTTGACTCAGGGCAAGGGCCATCTCGTGGAAGGTTCGATCGTGGGCAGTTTACTGGCTGGCGTCCTTCTCATGCCTGGCGTGAGTATGTGCGCTGCTGCATTCAAACAAAAAGAGCAGAAATTCAACGCAAAGAGTGCTGGTGTCACGAGTATGATGCTGATCATGGCATTCATTGGCACTCTTACTCCGACGCTGTTTTATCAAATATATGGCAACGTGAGTACTTGGTCGTGGCTCGCTTTCATGGACATCTGTCTTACGTACCCAAGTTCCAACTTATTTGCTCGGGGTGTCCCGATGGCCCGCGGCGCAGAGGTACACCCGACTGGAAGTGCGACCATTGTTATTATCAGCATCCTGATCCTGCCACCGACCCTTTCTATCAGTCGACGGTGAAGAGTTTGATGTACTTGTGCGCAGTTGTCCTCCTCTTCGTGCGTCTTTTCGAACGGTCGTTTCCCTTAATCTGAACTGATGTTTTGTGCAGTCATACCTCATCGGCCTCTGGTTCTCCCTCCGTACCCATGCTTCTCAAATATGGCAGAAACCTCGACAGCTTTTGCATCCCCTAGACATTCCAAACGTCAATCGTATATCCGCGCATTTGCGCGGATTGTACCCAATGTCATATCCCGCGGGCGGTGGACCCCGTCACAGGCGGAGCATCGTGACCAATGCTGACGGTGACATTGAACCCCACTCTCAAACTCCAGTGCCGAGGCCAGTTGAACCGGGTACACAACAACAACAACAATACCCACAATATCAGCAGCAACCTAGTTCACCACGACGTCCAGTATCGCCGTCTTTAAGACGTGTCCAACCCGCGATACAAAATATTACCCCCATAATTGAGAGCGTAGATTTGGCAATAAAGAACTCACAACTCCACCCCGTACAGCTTCCCGAAAATCTGACTCAAGACGACTTTACGCGAGCCGTGACAGTGGCTACGGTCAGTGCACTCCGACATCAACAAGCTGCTCAAGCGCAATCCCCCGCTCGAGTGAAGCTTGCTGGAGGACATGATGTCGAAGGAGTGTCGGGACATGCCGGACACGAAGCACCGGAGTGGAGCAGGTCTACCAGCGCCGCTGTCCTACTTGCATGCACTGCACTCTACGCAGTTATAGCTGGTAGGCATTTTTAACGACTGTCGGTAAAAAGTGATGTGCTTAATCTTTCGACAGAGCTTCTCGTAGATGTCGTCGATGTCATATTGCAAGACTATGGTGTAGAGGAGAAATTCTTGGGTATCACTCTTTTTGCATTGGTCCCTAACACTACGGAATTCATGAACGCCATCTCGTTTGCGCTCAACGCCAATATTGCATTAAGGTTCGTATCTCTGGTTTCTGTTTCACCTTGATGTCCTGTACGATGCTTCCTGACGTCGCGCGCTTTTGCAGTATGGAAATTGGCTCTGCATATGCTCTCCAAGTTTGCCTTCTTCAGATTCCAGCCATGGTTGCCTTTTCTGCATGGTATGCTCCAGAGAAGATGGGGGAGATTGGTTACACGTTCACGTACGTCAACCCATTACATTGTTCCCTCGAACGAAGTTAGGCTTAAAAACGTTAAGTCTTGTGTTCCCTCGCTGGGACGCTGTCGTCATCATTCTTTCGGTATTCTTGATGACATACACCTACATCGAGGCCAAGAGCAATTACCACCGCGGGAGCATCCTCATTCTCAGGCACGTTATTAACAACCGCTGATTCACCTTTTACTTACCGAGTGCTTGTCACACAGTTATCTTGTCCTTGTATCAGGATTTTACTTCGCACCACGTCTGTCGTCCGACCAAGAAGACATGGGCGCTCACTGGGATGTACCTCTTACATCCCTTATCGCCCAATCCTGGGCATACATTCGTAGTTGATATTTTGTTATCAACCCCCGTGCCCCCCCCGGTAAAATAGTCCTTCACTGCCATTGAGCGGTGTGATATCCAGTACAGATTGCATGATATCTCCATACAATTACATATTTTTGTCGGACTACGTTCTATACTTCATACCGTTTGCCATCAATGCATTCTTTGCAACCGTTCCAGCACTTTCTGGATCCGCTCGGAGGAGATCGTCAATCTCTCCGGCTCGTTCTGTCCGTTCATCACTTGACGGAGAGCTCGTGGGTTCTCCACGAGTAGCAGAAACCGTTCTAGGAAATCTCCATCGAGGAACCCGAAGGACGACGCCTCAGAATCACTTCTGCCCCTGCTATTCTTTGGAGCTCGGAACCTATCCGCAGTAAGAGCACTGGGACGACACTGACCCGGAAGGAAGCTCACCTGGAATGGCTGACTTTCTCCTTACGCTCGAAGTAAGTCGACAGGTTCCTCTGCAGCGAAGTCATGTGCAAAGAAAGTTCCTTGTCCATGTTGATTACGACGCCAATTTTCCCAGTGGGCGTGAAAAATAGCTGTTGAGGCTGCATAGGAACGTCCGCTGACACCTCGTACAAACCTAAAGAGCCTTTTTTTGCAGCACAAGTTAAGCATCTACGGCACATCTGCACAAATACAGAAACTTTACCTGGCACGAACTTGTTGATGATGTCGCCAACAAAATAATGGCCCTCTCTCTCTAACGATTTTTGTAATTCCGTCTTTTGTAGACGGAACGCGAACATGTTGTAGTCGCTCTACGTACGTATGTAATTCTCATTAGCACACGAAAAAGACACGTCTCCTTTGGCCAACTCACGTTCGCCCCTATGAGACTCTTCTCATCTAGCAATTGTGCACACGTAGGCCACAGAGAACCGAAGTCTTTGGCGATAAGCTCTACCTCCGACTCATTGAATTTGACCAACGAAACGGATGTGAGGGCATCGCCGACGAGCAGTAGATCGCCGCGCGACACAAGCGTCGTAATTAAGTAGTTATGGTTCCATACGGCCACGTTACGCAGCGATATACTCTTGTTTGCGTATTCGATGCGGAGGAGGATGAGCTATATGGTTGGCAAAAAAAGGCGGCATTGAACACGAGGAATACCAATAACACCGCACAACATACCGAACTGTTAACAGCTGCGACGATGGTGTCCCCCACGGAGGTAAGTGCATATATACATCCCTTCACGTCTGCAGTTATCGTAACAGTCAACGCCTGAGTGGCAGAGAGATTGTGGCCCGTGGTTTTTTGCAGTAAGACGATACGCCCTTGCGAAGGCTCGCGTTCGTGGTGATCGTAAACTGTTACCCCCGCGCAAACAAAGTTGATAGCCTGACCAGCCAGCGTAACCGTCAGGAAATGAAGAGCGGTTACATCCTCGCTATTCTTCACATTCAACTGTGCGATCTCTACAGAGAAATAGTTAGACCCTGCAGGAAAAAAAAGAAGGGTGACGGACTCTCAAACGTGGTCTCGTTGAAGAGTTGCACCGATGAACTGAACATCTCTGCCTCAGCCTCGCTGACTCGTGCAGGCGTCATTCGCAGGCAAGCAACAGCAAAGGCTTTCCAGGATGGGCAGTGGACGATGCACCGTGGAGCGTCATACCCCAGAGGAACCTATACTCATGAGACTCGATCGCAAGAAAATATGATGCAACTCACCGAGCGGATGTGGACCTTGTCGAAACTTGGCACCGCTCCGATCACAAGCGACTCCGCGCCAGCAAGGATCACAGACGCAGGATACTCCCAAGTATTCAGGTAAGCGGCGGCATTTACGTCCTGTTGGCAGATGATCAGAAACCATTAACAGGGCAAATAGACGGAACGCTGACCTTGATCATCAGCGGAGAATACAAAAGTTGCCCCTTTTCCCATCCCAATACAGATGCCCGACTGCTGCAGGCCATTACTGCACTCTGACCATTGACTACGGTCACATGCAAGGACACAGGTAACACGCCGACGGAGATCAATTTCATGTCCACGAGTGCATTGTCCCTGTATGCAAATGAGACGACACTACCGTCCACCAGACCCACGAGAAGGTGAGGATACGTCTGCTTATCGTCCTCGTCACCAGTGAAAGAATGCAGCAGCAAGATCGCGGTGCAGCAGGAAGCTGTTCCGACCTACACACATCTGCGATAAGGCCATCTGACGGCAAGCCTACTGCCTCTCGTTGGCTAAGAAGCTTCACGATCTTGACGTGATCCGACTTCCAGAACGATGCAGCAATGTAAGTCGTATGTTTCGCGAAGCCTTTGCCACTCAGAGGGACACAAGAGACCGCTGAAATTTCATCTGAAAACTGCCGACTCCGCTGTGATATGAACTGGCCATCCATCACGGCGAGCTGTATTATCCAGCGATACTCGAGCGCAAGAATTATTTGAGATGCGTTGATGTCCGCCGCCACGATCGCCTGCCCCGACAACGCTCGAGGCAGGACATTGCGGTCTTTCAGCTTGTCAAGGGGAAGTTCACTTTTGCGCGTAAACTCCCCTGCCTCCATATTGTATTCGAGTAGAACAAGTCCCTTTGGGACTACCTGAACGACCAAAGAGGAATGTTCATCATATATCAGTGAGCTGTCTTTCCTGGTAAGACGCATGACATTGGCGACAGCGATCGTACGGGTCGACGTCTCAAACCCGGACGAAGTCTCTGGTAAGCTCGACACCACACCGCCCCGCGTCTCGTCGAAACGGAAAAGATGCGTCCTGTTCAGCACGGACACGACAAGATGGGTGTGTTCGCTGAATCGAGAAATGAACCAATCTGTGGGTGGTGCATTGCGCAACGACGCACCTATCATTGTACTTCTGGCGAAGGGTCCAGACTTTGGTCACGCCTGCGACACCCTTTATGATGGCCGCTTCTTTGAAGTCGGCACCACGCCTTACGGCTCTGAGGGAGCCCGTATTCCTACCCCCCGAGCACGTCACAATCTCTTTCTATTATAAACACGTGTGAGCATCGAAGGACACGAGTAACCACGGCGAATCGCTCACCTGACCGGTGTTATCGATGTCTACGAGCACGGCGTCCACAATTGGAGCGAGATTGGTGAATCTCTCTAACTCGACTAAATAACTGCCTAGACCATTGACAACCAAACCTTCCGCAGCGTCGGTGGCACGCCTCTTCCCTGGTGCGCCAAGCTGAGCAGGCCGGATGGTTGGTACTGATGAAGGGACAGAAAGAGTGGGAGTATCCAGGCTGGACACGGGGGTTTGGCTTATCCTCAGGAGCTGGGAGTCGCCATAGTGAGAGCCGAGGTAAACGACCTGGTTGGCAAGATATGTCAGACAAGTGGGTGAGCAGGCCTGTTCCAGCATCTGTTAGACCTCTGAAACGTCAGGAGAATTGGTTACAAACCCACCTCTCCAAGGGCGATGAGGGTCAAAGAGAATCCTCCGGTGATGTCAACATGCAGCATTGCCAGTCTGCCATACTTGTCACCGATGAGGAATTTTGTGTGGCTTTCGTCCAGCGTGCATGATCTAGTTGCAAATTCGCTCGCGTGATGGATGTTCCACTAGTAATGGGGATGTACATACGCTGCGACGTCTGACCACGGCCAGTCGACCGTTGCACGCGGCTTCTTCTTAAATCTTTCACGTTCCTTTTCCTTTTGCTTCGCCCTGCTGGCTTCTTCTGCATCGGCGCTGCGTTTCATTTTATCCATCCGCTGAGCCTTGCTGCGGTTGCGAGCCGCAGCATCGTTCGAGGCGAGATCATAAAGGAGAATCTTACGTCCTCCGACTACCAATATGGCGCCGTTAAAGTTTTGGTCTTTCTCTTCATCGGGTGGGACGAGTACGAGACGAGGAGGGTGTTCTTCCACCGCGAACCAGTCATCCGGGAGTGCGAAGGGAGGGAGAAGGAGAGAGGCAGCCGGCGAAAGCTGGAGGTCACCAGAGCTGATGTCGCGCGCGAGAAGCTGAAAGCGCTGCTGATAGTCGATATGGAGCAGTGCCAGCGTGTCTGGGGCGACGAATGCGATGCTGAGCAAGTTAAGTTCCATGGTCCTGCATGGAGAGTGACGTTATATCGACGAGTAAGAGCAAGAAGCAAGTGGTACTCACGAGGCATCAAAGTCCCTGTCGTACTGACCTTCGGCGTCGAGCAAGATGATGCGCAGTCGTGCGGTGTAGACACTCGCAACAGCGTATTTTCCGAAGGGGCTAACGACGACGTCATGGAAGAACTCTGCTGGACGCGAACTGCGTTCGAACAGGGAGAGACGCTTGGTCACCGTGAGCACTGTCCCAGACTGGGTCAGGGAGAGAAAGAGGAGCTCAGGCTCGGGGTGGTCTGTCAGGACGAGTGCACTGATGACTCGGTACTATCGCAATGTGTTCATTGTCAAAGGCATGGTCATAGACGCACCGCACGCACCTGTGTGTGGACTGGTCTGACGGCTCTGACACGGCCCCATACTTCGACTCCGGTCTGGTGGTGGAGGCCGTCTGGCCGTATGGCGTAGACGTCGACTCGGTCGAGTTTGGCGACGAACAAAAACTCAGATCCGTCGTCGTCTGCAAGTGTGCATTTGGCTGAATCTAAGACGGACGACGGGGGATGATAAGTAGCGACGACCTTCATCAGCGCGGGTCGGTGGACGTCGCGGTCGAAGAGCCAACCAACCAAACTACTGACTAGCACTAGGTAGCGTACATGAGACCGTCCTCGTCCATGGCCACCTCCGTCTTCTTCATGAATCTGTCCAACAACGTCGGTTCTTCGGGCTGTTCTGCTTGGAGGGCCTTTGGCTTTCGTTTGGCGGTGGCAGACTGAGGCCCTGATATGATTTCTGAAGCTGATGATAAAACCAAGTGTTGCAACACTGCAGCGACCAGCTCACCGTCGAGAAAGAAGAATTCTTCTGCACGCCGAGTGACGCTGGCTGGTGGTTGTGAGCGATGGCCACGACGACAAGGACAATGAGCAACGCACCGACGTCCCTCTGCTGGACGGTCGACCGTTTCTCCCGCTCAGCGACCTTTTGCGAGGCCTGGGCGAGTCTTTTGATGAATTCTTCAGTCGCCATCGAAATCAGAAATGCTGCATCCCGCGCGACCATGGGCACGTCCTGCGCACGGACCTCGTAACTGTCGTCGCTACCCAGAAACTCAGTTACATACCTTGTCGGCCTTGATGATCTTCTGCACCCTCGCCAAGGGCAGAACCGACTTGCCTGGTTCGCGTTCGCGGGTTTCTTTCGTTGCCTGTTCGCCGGGGACGGCTTCGACGTCGATCGTGTCGTCGTCCTCAGTCATGGCAGTGAGTCACTAACGAAGTTGTATGTACTCTACAAATCAGAGCCTCGCCCGTATCTTCTCTGCGAGCTCCCGTCCCTCGTCCTCGTCCAACTCACTGCGCCCTTCGTACTCCAGCTGGTGCAGCTCCCGCGTCGTCCTTGGTACCACTCGCGTCGTGTCCATCCCTGGCGAACCTCCAAGCCGAGGTGCGGGTATAATGTGAAAGTGTACCTGAGTCGTCATCGTCAGCCTTGGCCAGAAAAGCCTCCACGCACGCACATGAGGCACGCTCTGCGCGTATTCCTGGTTGCATACGATGTTGAGCGCCGTATTCTGCACGGCTGCATTCGCACCCCAGTTACTCCTGTCGCTCACCTCAAACTGCGAACGAACTCACCTTCCGACACTGCTTTCGCGACCTTGGACACGGCCACCCCCATTGCAGCCGCAATATTTGCCGGCAGATCCGTCACATGTGGTATGTGGACTTTGGGTACCACCAAAGTATGTCCGAGTCTCAGCGGGAGTATGTCTGCATGTACATACGTAGTTAGTTAGTACACGATGGCCGCACTTCCTGAACACACCGAGTATGGCGACGACCTCGTCTGTCTCGTACAGGACAGTGGAAGGTATCTCTTTGGCGATGATGCGGCAGAACGAACACCCCCCATCGTCCCTCCATTCCTCGTGGACACCACGATTTACGTGTTCGTTGATCATGAAGGAAGTCATTAGCAGTGTAACATGGCGTCTATGTGCGTTCCTGTCATTTACAGTTTCGGTCTACGGATGGCAGATGGCATCCATCAATGATAGCGATAGAAAGACAGGCGAGCTTTATCTCTGACAGAACGCCCTTGATCGATTTCCATAAAGCAAGCATAGGCCTGTGGTACGGCATTCGGAAGGAAATCACGATAGACAGTTTAGCAGTTGTTCGGCTCTCTATTCAAATGGGAGAACAACAC
This sequence comes from Pisolithus marmoratus, assembly GCA_024613145.1. NCBI lineage: Eukaryota > Fungi > Basidiomycota > Agaricomycetes > Boletales > Pisolithaceae > Pisolithus > Pisolithus marmoratus. The sequence goes on along the minus strand of JANFAE010000930.1, from coordinate 7,427 downwards.
TATGAGGTTTGCAGCAGCATCTGGCTGGAAATGGTCGAAGCAATCAGTGCCATGGAATTCCTCAGGGCAGATGATTCAAATAAGTCCAATGGCTAGCTAATAGCCCTGCCGTAAGAAGGAAATGTTTCCAAAATTGATTATTAGCACATTCATCAACGACGAACAACACACAATCGTGCGGCATGCGATGCGCTCGAATGTTACAGGAGGGAGAACAATCAACAAGAGATGGATGGAAATGTAAACGTACATCTGATGTAAAGGATATATATAAAAATAAATCACGACAGCTGGGTGGGAAGCCACAGGCGACCATAGACAGGACAGTGTGAACCTCGAGTGCCCCGGCATTAAAGCACGCGGCACACAACATACCCGCTACGGGTCGAATGGACAACCGAAGTCGAGGGCTCGAACGTCACGGTCTCCGTGATTCAGTACCAGAACTCAGTCCACCTCCTCACCCATCACGCCCTGTAGTCGTGACCTGACGGAGGTACGCAACTTGGTCCGTGTGTGTTCCTTCTTCATCGAGTCGGACATCCAGGTGAAAAATGGGAATGGACCCTGACAAGGGGAATACATCTTCAGTCCACCGATGCAGAGTTGGAGGTTTTTCTCTCTCTTCGCCTGAACCGTGGAGGACTGGAGATGGAGCACGGCCGGTACGAACAGCCTCCCAGTTCCTGCTGTGCAAGTGGTCAGTCACGACATGGCAACAAAGGCTCACGACATACATACACTTCATCATACCTTGGTCTACGATTTGGACTTTTAGCCAGCGTCTGTCAAGTATGTATCATTGCCAGCGACTTGCGCTCACTTACACCAAACAGGCGCATGTGTGCTAATGTAGCACGGCCCCGAACGGGACCGGAGCATGGCAGACAGTTCTCCCAAGTGCCTTGATATGTGCCAGGGTGTCTGGGAGATATCTTGTCAGTGCGTCACCTCACAAGCCGACTCACGTGCGCCGAATGTGGTGATGCCCGCAGCCCAACGATCCATAGAGAAGCCGCACTCGACCAGCGTGCACAGCGTTCCTCAGTGACCCACGGACACTGAAATCCACTTTGGGCACATGGGTGTATGCCTCCAGACACCTCGACAACCAACCCGAAATGGGAGATTAGCAAATGCCCCCTTTCATCGATCAGTAGGTTCGCGGGTCTGATATCGCGATGCATGATACTCCGCGGACGCAACTTGTATATTCCAATGAGCTAATAACATGTCAGTCGCTGTAAGCCATAATTTTGGGATATGCTCACAAGTCCAGCAGCGTGGAACCTGGCTAGTTCTATGTGGGTACCTTCACCTCCTGTCTGTATGTCCCATTCCATGAGGTCAGGATCTGAAATGTGATGCGTTGCCGGCAGCCACGAGCAGGTAGAAGTTTATGAACCGTGGAAACTCGCTGCCAAATGAATGGCCTACATATCTCCAGCATTCCGAACGAAGGCCTGTTGTTCCATAAGAATAAATTCATCCGCGCGCCAGTCATCTTGGGTCTTTTTTTAACCACCTTGAAAGCCAGGTGTTTTCTGCTCTCGCGGTGCTTCCAAACCTTTACAATATGTCCCTTGACCAAGCTGTCCGAGGATCTTGATTGGTTCACATTAAGCTTCACGGGAGCGGAAATATCGTTCGTGAGATGATCCTTGCCCGCAACGATGTCAGTCTAGATCCAAAGACGAAAGCCACAAGGCGCACCTCCCCTTCGCATACTAGCTTTCTGGCATTCTTGATTACTGCATCGCGGTGGTAATCGGAAATGTCTCGCGGTGCTAGGCTTGAAGTAAAAACCTGCCTAATGTTCCTCGCACTCAATCCTAAAATGCTGAGGCTTTTTACACATATGTGTGCAAGGACTGCGTGTAAGACACAAACACGAACGCACTAGTTAACAGCCCGTGCGATATGGAGTTTGGCGTTCTACTAGCATACGTAACAAACGCAACGCAACACTAGGTCATGTGCAAGATAGTAGTGACAGTCCCCAGCTCCCTGTGACTTACCTATTCATCCAACCACCGGGACGGAGAAACGCACACATTGCCCCCGCATGGCTTGTGCTATCATGGACCGTTGGGTGTACACAAGAACACCCTTTTAGACGGTGACCGATGAGCATCATGATCATCATCTCGCAACGACCTGTTTCAAGATGATGATAGCGTGTCATCAAGACCTCTCGGAGTCCTCTCAACCCAGTCCTCAGGCTAAGTGACGTCCACTTTCCCTTTGAAGTCGCGGCCGAGCATAAATTTGCAGCTGAAGAGGAACCAGTGCGTGTAGTGCGTGCTTCACTTGTCGTGGGATGAACAACCTAGTACAAACATTCCCATTGCTACTATCGTACGGTCAGATATCACAGAAACTACAGAAGAACCACGCACAAGCCTGCGGTAGAGTCGAACGAACACCTAGCATACAAGTGAGAAAAGGGGGGAGCGAAGGGCAGACCACATATACTAAAGACCATGTATGCGACGGAAAACTACTAGAAAGTACCTAGCCTAGGACCCACTTTGCCAGAGACTCGAGGTAAGCGCCCCGAGCTGCTACAATCTCTTAACGGACCAAGCCAATACGTCCGCAGTTTGACCCATAGCGGAAACTTCCCACGCATTAGTCTTGACTTCAACCTCTCCCTTTTCGAAGACCGCTCCAGCCCACAACTCCGTCCAACTCTGCGGGGAGTGGCAAAAGATTGTGTACTCACTGCTTCCGAAGACCATTGGTTTGCTCCCTTTCTCTTTGAGGCTGATCTGTATACCGCAGATTAAGGAACCTGGTTCTGGGGACAATAGCCCAGCGAGAGCACGTCCTAGATGCACTTGTTGCTCTTCAGTGAACAAGTGCAGGAAACATGAGGCATAGATAATGGAGCAGCGACCATGAAGTGGATTGAGCGAGGTCAAAGTCGACAGGTCAGGAGGTGATCCTAGTTTGGATCCACGGGTGATAGGTGCCACAGACAGCATCTCAGGGTCTAGTGCATCTCCCGGAATGAAGTGGCCAGCCCAAGTATCTTTTGAAGTCCTGAACAAGAAGTTGCTCAGTTCCAGGAATTCTGTTTACAAATGATTGTAGGTGACGAGTTCATAGAAGTAGGAGTGACTCACCTTTCTTTAGGTCCGATGATATAATGCCGTGAGCGGGAAAACCATCAAACGCAACCTTCCTCGAGTCCACCGAGACTTTTCATTATGCGTTAGCAAAGTTAGGTATGTACCACCCCGGACAACTTACAGCAGCACCCGAGGTCGAGGAAGATAGCACCTGGGCGCTCACGGCCTATGGCTAATATGTCCTGATACACAGGTAACTTCATAATCCCCACCCTAGGACGTGCGTGGGTTTCGATCAGTCTAGGAATGGTTATGCTCACCTTAGGAACGCGAAAACATATATACAGGGATATGGCGCAACCTATATGGCAGTTCGCGCTACGAAACTATACGAAATGAGACGAGGCCAACCTTATAGGCTTTTTCCTGGGCCATCAAGATGTGTGCTCTTAACTTTTCGTCATCGTTGATCCCAGTTGCAGCTTTGAAGAACTCGGCTTCAGTGGGCGTGAGTGAGTAGAGACTAGGGTCTAAGGGGGGAACATCGACTATTTGGAGGGAACCATTGCCGAACGGGAAAGTCTCAGCTTGTGAGGTACGCGCGGAATCCATGGATTACAGGCTACGGGTGAAGTAGTCCGAGTAGATCAGTAGCTTGCTGCGACATACAGACAATACTGTTTAAGAGAGGTCGAGACTGCGGGCTTTCAATATGATACCTCGGCTATGTAACACGGAAGGCACACTGGAAGCATTAATGCAGTGCTTGTCCGTTTTTCTTGCGCTGATAGATTATGATTAGGAGGTCCGGTCATCGGAAAGGAGCTTGATCGGGTTTTGGCCTTCGCCTGTGTCAGCGTCCCCAAACCGCTGGTGTTTGGACGCGCCGAACGGACTGATCGATTCATAAAGTCAAGCCTACTTAATACAATGTTGGGATGACATACCCAAAGAAAATATATTGAAGTTGGCCTCCTATTTCGCGAATCAGATGAGAAAGCAAGTTATCCTGGAAAAAATGCGAGGAGCATTAGGGAGTGCTCTCTCTGTAAGAATACCGCAGAATGCCACGACACTGGGGTTGGGTGCACCCACTGTGGTAGTAGAACGGGGTGAAGAATGACAAAGTCATCTTACCAATGCCAAGTTGTGTCGAACGAGATTCAGCTGACAAGATATGCGCATTGCACCGCCATAATACTATTTAGAGTCTACCCCATACGTAGCGAACACTGAACGACGCACCACTTGTGTATTCGACCAATTACCAACTTCCGGCTCGCCAGGCGCCTGTTGGATGACCAGGCTTGAAGTTGGGTACGAAGCAGCACGAGCAAATCCGGCGTGTTTCCCTCGTGCAGTGTCGACACACTTGCAATTTTCCTAATCTTCAAGCCTGAAGGCACTCGTTGGGTGCTGCAGGATTGCTTCCAGAGTATCAAAGTTCTTCTTTCTATCTCCGTAGAACTCTGAATCAGGGTAGCGAGTACCCAAACTATACACGTCATGATAATCTACACTGGAGCGGGGAACGGGTGCGTTGCGCTCCGTCACGTGTTGACTGCTGCAGCGAAGTATTGCAGCAGGACGCAGAGTTGGGCACGACTTTGGCGGTGGTGGTATCACCACAGGCAAGGGCCTCGAAGACTGCCCACTAGTCTGAGCTCCAAGCTGATTTCTGGCGAAAAATTGGATAGTGGAAATGGGTAGCTTGTACAACACGTTAAAATTTGTCGATAAGGTAAATGCTGTGGCATGTCTACAGAACCGAGACTATTACTAGTTAGAAGTATCAAAGATGATCCATGCTGAAGAACTGCAAACTTCTTGAGGTATTTACAAAATCTGGGACTCTATCCAAGTAGTCGATTCGACATTGGGTGGCTGCGGGGTGACTTTCTCAGACATAGTAACAACTTCAAATTCCCTGACCAAAGAACAAAGGGAAAGTCATATTTTGTGAAAGGAACTTGAAGTTTCCACCTCGTTTAGTCAAGACATGATGCAGCCACCCAACGTCACAGTACTAAGCACAGATGAAGTCCCACATTATTGTGCATAACTCGAGAAGTTCAAAGTCTTTAAGCAGGGATCATTGATGATATTTCTTACTTGTTGCAATTTCGACTATGTAGACATGCCATGACATTTACCTTGGTCAACAAATTTTAACGTGTAGTATGAAGCTACCCATTTTCGCTATCAAACTTTTCGTCAGAAATCAATTTGGAGCTCAGACTAGTGGGCAGTCTTAGAGGCCCTTGCCTGCGGTGCATGCGATCGTCACGTGTACTACGTGTCGTGTCATGAATCGCCAAGTTCCCGAGGACATTTTCGGCAATCAATTACGGACTTCCGTACCCCCTCGTTTCCCTACATACATACTCGACATCCAACAGCATTTCTGGGGCAGAAAAGTGGCGACTTCCACAGGATTCTTCAAAAGCGACGTACGGGCACTGACATATGGGTGCATGCCCCCAGACACCTCGACAACCAGCCCAAAATTAGAGATCAGCAAATATCCCATTTTGTCGATCAGTAGGTTCGCAGGACGTGATACCCCACGGGATGCCATTCATGTGTTCCAACGAACTAGTAACGTATGAGTCGTTGTAACCCGCAAGTTGGGGATATGCTCACAAATTCAGCCGCGTGGAACCTGGCTAGTTCTATGGGGTACCTTCATGTTCCATGAGGTCAGCGTCTGAGATGTTCGTTGAGTGTACATAAGGATACCAAGTCTTTCTCAACCCAGTCATGGAAGGCGACAGTGATAGCTGGGCCTCGATTTAAACGACGTTCCCCACTTCGCTGGGATGCCATGGGGGAGCATAAATTTGCAACGGAGGAGGAACTAGCGTATGTGCTTCACATGTTGTGTTCTGCAATTTGTGATGGGACTTATACATACCCCTGGCTACTGCCGTGGTAGAGTGAAAGGAACACCTAGCATAAAGAAAGGGGGAGCGAAGAACAGACTATATATATCCAAGGAGCATGCAACGGAAATTACTAGATAGTACCTAATAGCCTAGGACCCGGTTTGCCAGGTAGGCTTTCTGAGTCGCTACAATCTCTTAACAGACCAAGCCATGACGTCTACGCTTTGATGCACGGAGAATTCCCATACATTAGTCTTGACTTCCACATCTCCCTTTTCGAACACCGTTCCATCCCACAATTCTGTCCAACTCTGCGGGGAGTGGCAAAAGACTGTGTACTCACTGCTTCCGAAGACCATTGGATTACTCCCTTTCTCCTTCTTGCTGATCTGTATACCGCAGATTAAGGAACCTGGTTCTGGGGACAACAGCCCAGCGAGAGCACGTCCTAGATGCACTTGCTGCTCTTCAGTGAATAAGGGCAGGAAACATGAGGCATAGATAATGGAGCAGCGACCATGAAGTGGATTGAGCGAGGTCAAAGTCGACAGATCAGGAGGTAATCCTAGTTTGGATCCACGCCGGGTGATCGGTGCAACAGACAGCACCTCAGGGTCCAGTACATCTCCCGGAATGAAGTGGCCAGTCCAAGTATCTTTCGAAGTCCTGAACAAGAAGTTGCTCAGTTCTAGGAATTCTGTTTACGAATGATTGTAGGTGACGAGTTCACAGAAGTAGAAGGAGTGACCTACCTTCCTTTAGGTCCAATGATATAATGCCGTGAGAGGGAAAACCATCAAGCGCAACCTTCCTCGAGTCCACTGAGACTTTTCATTCTGCGTTAGCAAAGTTAGGTGTGTACCACCCTAGACAACTTACAGCAGCACCCGAGGTCGAGGAAGATGGCATCTGGGCGCTCACGGCCTATAGCCAATATGTCCTGATACACAGGTAACTTCGTGATCCCCACCCTAGGACGTGCGTGAATTTCAATCAGTCTAGGAATGGTGTACTCACCTTAGGAACGTGAAAACATAGATACAAGGATATGGCGCAACCTATATATGGCAATTAGTGGTGTGGACCGATACGAAATGAGACGAGGCCAACCTTGTAGGCTTTTCCTGGGCCATCAAGATGTGAGCTTTTAACATTTCGTCATCGTCGATCCCAGTTGCAACTTTGAAGAACTGGGCTTCATCGGGAGTGAGTGTGTAGAGACTAGGGTCTAAGGGGGGAACATCGACTATTTGAACGGAACCATTGCCGAACGGGAAGGTGTCAGCTTGTGAAACACGCGCGGAATCCATGGATTACGAGCTGCGGCTGAAGTAGGAATAGATCAGCAGTTTGCTGCTACATTATACAGGCAGCCCTGTTATACCAAAATCACAGATCATCAATCACCGCCTTAGGGGGGAACCGGGTCGCGGCCAACGATTAACGAAGGACCCCGCACATCAATCAA
>JANFAE010000929.1:0-19473 GCA_024613145.1 Pisolithus marmoratus | reverse complement strand
GTGGACCGGTGGCCGGCTTCGAAAATTCCAGCAAAGAGTGGATGGGCATTGCCAAAGAAAGAAAAAAGCATCTCTGCATGATATGCTACTCCCCTCCCCCTCTTCTTTGCTGGCAGAACCATCACTTCCCCCTGGCGTGACGGGCAGCTGCTAGTGAGCAACATTGTACCCGTGCCTGCTGTCGGGCTCGGCCAACCGCCGAAGCTTCTCCATGTCAACTCCACGACACATCGATGACAACCTACTGGGTTGGTTCCAGGCAAGGGATCGTCGTTTCTACTACGAAGTGATTATGGGTGCGGTACTTGCTCAACATGTGCCCTCGTACACGTCAGATTCAGTTTTCTCATTCGACTGTACTAGCATGCAGACGTCGGCATAATGAGCTCGCTGCCACCACGTGCAGATCGGCACTTTAATTTGTAATTGAATTTTGATCGGCGTCAACGCTTCGACACTGGCGGAAGTCGCAGGAAGAAATATCATCCTTTAGCTTTCGTGCCCCTTAAATAAGGAGTCGATCTTCGTGCCTTCTCCAGCTTAAATTCACGTGTGGATCAAAGCAACACCAAGCTCGTTGACCAGCTCAGACTTGTTTGTTGTCATTGTCGCCGTAAAGGTAGATGCTACACTTACTTGGGCTTATATGCGGGTGATCCCAACAACTTCGGGGTGCAATACCTACATACATCCAATCCAACGGATACATACGGGTATGCAATCTCCCTTCAAGACAATTCCTTTCCGTAACAGAGGATTGGCCACTCTCCACACTAAGGGGATAAATGTGATGCCCAGACCCCTATCTACGTTTGCGATGTTATTGTACACTACTGGCAGGCACTTTTTTCTTCTTCGTAGTATGTTTGACGACTAAATATGTATGCGTAATATTAGTACAGGATTGATAGTTTGGATGACTTTTGTACTTGTTTGACTCATAACAGTCCTCGTTGTGCACACATTCGGACACAATAACGAGCGAAGCCACCGGATTATATTTATCATTTATCATTCCACATCATTCCATGTGGACATGCGTATACGTGGTAGAACAAGGACAAAGAGGGAGAGAGGCGACAAGAGAACGAAACGAAGGAGAGAGAGATCGCATAAGATAGCAGATAGCATTGAAAAAGGAGGAGAGGGCGGAAGGAAGCAGTTAGGGGGTCAGTAGGGGGTTAGAGATGGTTAGCGCATTCATGTGCACGTGCTCGCGCGCGGGTAGTTTAGGTGTGCCTCTCGCACGTGCCTCAGCATACTTGATCGTCTGACAAGTTTCCGGGGCTTGCACCAGCAGCAGGTGATTTTGAGATGCCTTGTTTTGTGCCTGATACCATGAGCGGAGGCCAGATGCCGTGCACAATCAAAGGTGATGGGTGTGTTACATTTTGTGCCGTCCTCCTTAATCCACCCACACGAATGGGTGGTGTGCTCAAGACGCTGGCGTGCATAAGGTGGCTTCATCGTGGGAGCCATCATTCTACGATCGTCCACGGCAACACTTCAATGGAAGAGGGTTTCAGCGGGTACACTAAATTAGTGAATCCTCAGATGTTGGAAGAACCCTTACCTGCCCCGTCGAGCGTTTAACCCGAGACGATCCGGTTCCGTCGTGGCCGGCGTATCGATTTGAGGAACTAGTGGCAATATAGCGTACTTTGAAACGTCCCCATTCGCCTCCTCACCTGGAAATGTATCAGGCCATCAAGGCACACCAAGGCGCGTAAAAGCGGAACAAACGAACAGTCCGCGCCGAGAACCTCGCCAGTGTAGTGGTCTTGCATGGCCCAATGGTCATCAGGTGATCCGGTATTCATGTATTGGGTGAGGGAGTCCAGCTGAGCATTCGGTTCATTGTAAATCAGCATTCCGCAGGTATGCACAGACTCGGGGACGAGAGTTGAGTGATTCAGCAGATGTGACTGGGAAGATGTCTGTGCTTCAAGGCTTGAATACGAAGTAGGATTATTAGCACTGTTGTAAAGGATTAGTATGAGTCACTGGCCCCCCCAGTCGGACGGGACCTACCCCGACTCTAAAAAGGCGCACCGTAATCCTAAATGCTCCTTTCTAACAAAGGAGCTGTGTGTTGTATGCTGTAACGTGTGGTTGAGAAGACAGTCCGACCGCGAACTATTAGAACCCTGGGCAAATGGCCACACCGGTTCTTGGGGTGTCACATTGCCTGGGAACGACATGGAGGGAATAAATTAGTGTCGGTGGGATGGCGCGGGTCAGTAGTGATCGAAGCAAGGAAGAGAAAGGAGTGGAATGTGTAAAACGGTAAGAGCCTTGCGGGACTCAACACGCCGCATATAAAAGCGGGTCGGTGGCGGTTCCTCACCTGTGGGTATTTCACCTACGAATGATGCTTTAGTAAGTGGCTGCCATACCCCTGCCACATACAGTACCATAAGTGTGATCTATGATGCCTATATCAGTAGTGGCGCTGCGTCTCCGAAGCAGAGGATTTTGATGAACAGGAGCTGCGGATCAGAAGGGGCGAATGCTGCGAAACACTCTATTCCAGACGAGTCACATATGCTGAGAAAGTACCCATCGTGTTTAGCGGTTATCCCTGATATGAAGTGGACAGGGCGGCGGTGTATTCCATACTGGTCTCGCTGGAAGACGAGAAGAGACATTGGCCTTCCCACAACGACGGTTCCATACAAAGTGCGTCCATTTGATCAGGTCGAAGCTAACGACGTCACGGCATACCACACACCTACACGCCACCGTCAGGCATGTCACAAGCAGTAGCATGCCCATGACAACAAAAGGTATCCTGTTCTTGCCGGTTTGAATACCCATAGCTTAGATGACTGCATGTCGCGTTCACGTTCACCAGGCACTCACTCCCATGGAACCTAAAAAGGCCAATGGAAAATGAGGCTAGCTGGCGTCCCCAATGCTGTAGAGCTTTGGCGTTGAATGCAAGCAGGTCAAACACCGATCTGCATTACGAATGCATATGCGAAAATGGGGTGCAGCATGCATGTGGCAACGGCGAGGAACCTATCTGCACATTCATTTGCTTGCGAATTCGGGCCGATGATGGGTGTCGTCAGAGTCGCCACTATCAAAGTGGTCTCGACCAAAGTTTAAGTTCATGCGATAAGGTCGTGTACCTACAGCATTGGTGTCAATGTCAATTGACGGAAGACGTCACTCTGTTAATATAGTCGGCAACCAATGCAGTCACTGACTAGACACCTAGTAGGAATCTCACTTGTTCTGGAAACCCTTTATAATATCGGTTGTGCGGACGAATCGGGCATAGAAGGGTACTTCGAGCTGGTCGCCGCAACTATCACCTACACAGCACGGTGGCACAGGTTCAGTGAACAACTCAAGTTCATACCTTAGTTTTCTTTGTAATACTAGTAAGGCTCGGCTGTCAATCCAAGTGCACTGTCGACGCCTGCAGGAGGCTGCCTTGGCATGGCAGATTGTCCTAGACCCGTTCCAGTCGACTGCACAACTTAATCTATTGATGTTTTGCCGGATATAACCTTCAGAAGTGTCGAGGAAAACCGGGAACACAGCACGGTCTTGATTCTTGAACACAATCTGAATTCTGAGTTGAGAAGCATGGTGAGCCTGTGCCCGAAATTTTCGCAGTGTGTTTGTTTGTGTTATTGACTTCGTCCCCGTTGCAATGCTACACCCAAAGTAACCTACTACTAGTCCAAAACTAGCAGGACCGTAACAGACAGGTAGGTGTAAGCCTACGTCGTACCATCACGGCACTTGCCGAGCACTCGAGGAATCAAAAAAAGAGTAGGAAGCAAATGCTGTAATACAGCCTTCTTCGAGCCACGGCGGGAAGAGCGGAGCGCGCGGAACCGTGTTCTTTGGGAATCATTTCTGGGTAGAACACGCAATCGTGTGGTGTGGCGCTTGTATCGTTGTGGTTGCTAATGGCAGTAAAGCCCGTTCTGAATGTATACAGCAAGTCGGGTCCACCAGCGTACGTGCAGCTGACGGTTTTGCAGAGTACCCGACCAGGGCAGCGCGATCTGCCGTTCGCCTTGATGCGGCATATGTATAACCGAGATCGTGGTACACAATTGTAGATCAATGCGGTCGATCCCGATTGTTATGAATTTGACTGCCCGTGTTGTCCTCGCAGTTGAGCCGTGGTTCATACTTGTCGTATTATTCAAGCGATCCCAACTGTGCTCGTGCATTTACTTGTTCGGTCCAAAGTAAAAGCCTTAGACTATGATTCAGGTCTACTCGAGGGGCCGTGCGACTTCGAATTTGTTCAAAGGATGCGAGGGTAAGACCTTGATATCATGGGAAGGCAACGGGAAATGACGTGCGGGGGGTGTTCCACCTGTAAGCCATTGGAGTAGCAGGCACAACGCACGCCTGGCCACCACTGCAATTGAATCTCGTTAAGGGGTGGAGTTCCACTTCCGCAGCAGAGGCAACAACACATGTGTGGTCCACCAAACAGAATGCACCGGCCACCGTACCGGACCTCAGTCGAAGCGCGACCTCGAGACATTCATGAGTTCCCTATACGTGATAGTCAAAGCTATGTACACACATATCTGCCTGTGCCTGGGACTGCAAATGTCCCTTGCTGTATCCACAGGGAATGAAAGCATGAAGCCATTCTTCGGTTTTCGGACAGACTGATACTCGGAAAGTTCCTTGGGCGATTCGGCAGTCGGTCTATGGCAGTGAGCGTGTCATCCGCCTGGTGATGTAAATGGTCCAAGTTACCGCGATACAAATTGTGTAAAGCACGGGTGGCTCCAAAATGTGGAACAAACGTAAGGAATTTTGCTGTCACTGGAGGGGCCTCGTGGAATTATCATTGCCATGCAACCGTACGTACACATTACACTTGGATACCGCTGACGATACGCACCATCCTTTGAAAAACACCAGTCAAACGCATAACCCAATTCATTGATGTTTTACAAGGCTATAGCCTTCTGAAGCGTCGAGGAAAAGTCAGGAACATACACAGCATGGTCTTGAGTCTTGACCACAACCAGAGTCGAGGAAGCATAAACGGGTCTTGTGCCAAAAATTTTCGCGCTGGCCGCTGTGTTTGTTTCTGTTTTTATACTTGGTCCACTGTCACACTTCTAGAGTGAGCTACATCCGAGTCCAGAATACTAATCCGCAAAACTAGGAAGACCGTAATAGGCCGTAACAGACAGGCGGTATCGACCTCGTGCCACTTAACACCACTTTGCGAGCGCTCAAGGAATTCGAGAAATGTAGGAACCGGATGCTATAGGTGTAATACAGCCATTGTGCAGCAGGCTAGGAGCTACAGGAATACCCAGCGGAGTGGAACTGTGTCTTTTTGGGAGTAGAACCATGACGCAATCATCTGGTGTGGCGTTTGGTATGTATTGTTATGGCTGTCATCAGCAGTGAACATCTGAAATTGAATATGAATGTACACAGTAAGTCGGGTCCAGATGCAGCTGAATCTGGTTTTTTAGAGTGATACCAGAATAGTTCAGTGCGATCTACCGTCCCCCTTGAAGCACACTTGTAGATCGATGCGATTGATCCCGATTGTTATGTATTTGACTGCGCCTGTGCTGTCCCCGCAGCTGAGTCATGTCATAGTCTCATACTCTTTGCAGTACTCAAGGCCTCCCAACTCAGGTTGTGCATTTACTTGATAACTTCAGAGCATAAAAGCCCATACGGCCGCAGGCCTACACTTTCAGATGTTGGATCTGATTCTGGATAGTTTCAGCGCACGCCCACATCAGCTCCTGACGACATGAGAAGGCAACGGACCCGGGCTACATGGTGCGCAGACGGGTTCGGCCGATATCGGAGTAGCGAGCGCTACGCAAGATTGCATTACAGCAATTAATCTTATTAAGGCTATGTATGTGGATGCTCCATAACTGACTTAGTGCGCTAGCCACCGTATCGAGGAGAAACCAGTACACATTCATGCGAGTAAGGTTCCTGTGATGCGCCTCACGATCTACTCATCTTTGGATAAGATGCAGAGTCCGAGGGGTTTCCTGGTCTCAGTTGAGGCGCATCCTCGAGAAATTTCGTAGCCCAACTAATATCCGTGAATAAAAGGACTCATTAAGTATATTCAATGGTATCGACCCGTGCCTGGGTGCGCAATTTTCCTTTGCTGTATCCAAGGGGAACCAGACGGGGCTTGACAAGCAACGCACTTGCTGTACTGATCGGAGCGAATGAGACTAAGCTGTTACGTGGTGTATATATACCATCAGAAAGTACATTGGGGTGTTTTCCAGTTAGCCTACTGCAGTGAACGTGTTATACACCTGGTGATGGACCATGTACAAATTGCATGTGAAACGCGAGTGGCTCTGAATGTTCTGAACAAACGTAATGACCTTTGCTGTGGGGGGGGGCCTCGTGGAATCATCATTGCCATGCAACCGTACGTACACATTACACTTGGATACCGCCAATGATACACATCTTTCAAAAAAACATCGATCCATACCTACCCAAGCAATTCCCTAAACTCGGGTCCCCACTGCTCACTCTTCCTAATGTCCTCCACCAACGCATCAAACTTCTGTGATCCGCCTGTCGCGTTGGCACCCGCAGCATTCGCGACACGGACGACCTTGACAAGCGCAGCGACAGCTCTCATCGAGCTTCTTCTCAGTTCAGCTGCACGTTCGAGATCTTGTTTTACTGTGTCTTTGGTCACCGGAGCACCTTTCATCGTTGTCTCTCGAGTGCCGGGGTCAACACGTCAAGTCGCGCAAGAAGCAGAGGAACGCATAATGGGATAGAGGATAACCGTCCGATGAGCAAGTGCGCCAGGACCTTGATTTCATCCGACGGATCCGATAACGCTGGGAGGAGATACGTGAGGAACGTCGGAAGATCCAGTTTATGAAGGCACGTGTCCAGCTGTGTAAGTACCGTTAGTGACGGTATCCCCTATTTTCCAAAGACAAGACTTACGAGAGTATATAGTGTCTCCCACGCCGTCTTGCGTGCATCCAAGCCTCGTCAACTTTGTGTTGCCACGGGCCCATCTGAACAGTCCGTATAAGATCTGGTTTCACCACCGTCTCCAGTACAATGTTTGCAGCAGCGCGGGCAAATGATCTCGTACGAGATGCACCTTCGTACGCGCAGCCGAGTTGAGAGCGGACAACGCCAGACGCCGAACGGTCTATGAACGCACAAACTCGGATGAATACATCACGGCGTACAAACCAGACGCCGAAACGTACCAAATCCGAATCCTTCATCAAACTCAAGAAATCCATCACCAGTGGCGCAAGTACCTCATCGTACGATGGCGCACTATCTGCAAATGTATACCTAATCGCCGAAATCACCGTCGCACGGATCGCGGGATGCTCGTCCCGAATATGCGCGTGGAGTTGAGGGAGGTACCGACCGGTCCATTGTCGTGAGTTTTCCGAGACACGCGCGGCGACATTACGCGTCGATTCTTCCGCGTCAGATGTAGTTGTTGAAAGAGGTGTCCAAAGATGGTCTGCTACGGGTTCGAGTTGACCGTGCGAGCAGTGCGTTACGACCTACAATGTTTGATGCCATCAGCGATCATCAACGTAGTATGACGAGAGCTCCAGGAAGTAATATGTAGACGACGCACTTCTTTCAACGTGTAGGCAGAGCAACCGTTTCGACGGGTCATTCTCTGCATTTTAAGTATAACGGGTAAAAACATGTGCAAATTCCCAATAGCAATATTTCCTGGCACACACGAAACGCGTCAACTACTATACACAACCTCAGATATGGGTACGCACCGGCAGAAAAGGCAGCAGCAGTCCTACTCCCTCTTCCTCGATGAAAAATGATCGATCACGTTGTTAAACATCTTGTTGAGGGCACATGTCGCTAAGTTGATGAGCATGAGCGTCCCCATAATATCGAGGATGAGTCGAGACGGGGAACTCACATGAATCGTCCCAACTCTCCAAGAATGAGTAAACTCAACACCACAGTCGACGTCTTCGCTTTTGAACTCTGCTAGCGAAGTTAGACAATCGTCAGCAACCTCATCAATATCGCACAACGCCCAATCCAGTCCGTCGAAAAAAGGCCCACGAACCTTGATATACTTTGAATATTCCGCAATCGTACCTGCAGCGACTCCTTGCTGACTCCTTACAACCTCACCAATGCATTTTGCCACGTTCATCGGATTCGCATCCCCCTTCCCACTTGATTTCTGAACTGCAATGACAAGCCCGGGCACTACATGCGTTGCGATTTGATCGTCGGCCGTTACTAGTGCAGAGAAGAACGATAGCAGCGCGTCGAGAGCTGCACCCGAAACGAGCGGGGAGTGCGCAATAGGGTAGATATCGGCTAGGAGTTCACGTTCGATCGGGGGAATGAGGTTCGGGTGCGAGCTCGAGTAAAAGGGCAGGATGGAGAGGGCTTGAGAGAGAACGGAGATGTCAGATGTGCTGATATAGACCTTGATTTGAGAGACCAGAGACGGCGGAAGATCGGCGGGCATCCCGGATTGGTATCTTTTAATTCAGATGAGCACACGTCCAGGGAAAAAAAATGTACACGTACCTTCGAACCAGTGTATCCAACGCAGTGAACAATTCTGTCTTTCCGCCCCTGCCACTCTTCTTTAACAACCCATGACCCACTCCACACACCCCATTCACCCAATCATCGCTCATCTCCACATCCTCGCTACCTTGGTGACCACTCCACAGCCCCTGAGGTATTTCCCGTCGTGCGACATATCGCGTGCCATTCCTTACCGTCTTTCGCTCTGACCATATCCGTTACGCAGACCCAAAGGTCCGCGATGCAATCTTCTGCGCAACTACGTACCTCTGCATCGGTGTCGGTCGTGCTGAGACGTTGGATAGCGTGGTCGTACACCCGTTCTGGCCAGTCACCACTCTTGACGGGACGAGTGACATTCAGAAGCGCAGAGAACGTACGGAAGGTTTCGGATGCGACGCGTGGATGACGTTCGCCAAGTGACTTGAGAAGTACGGGACAAGTACCGGGAGTGACGGCGTGAACACCGGTGGTGGATGTGTCGAGAAGAAAGTCCCAAGAATGAAAGACACGTGAGATGTAACGTGGAGGTCGTCGTCGTCGGTGACTGGGACAAGATACCTTTGATCGTCACGACGATCGGCGACACTTGCGCAAACAATGATCCGGGAAGAACGGATAGCAACGCGTGCAGGACTTGGAATCCAGCTTGAAGCGTCGTCGGCGCGTCTTGGCAACCTTGAGTTGAGGAAGTAACGCTTGGATAAGGCAGGGATCTGTGATTTGAGGAGCACATATGGAGTCTCCTCTATATCCATACTATCCTCGCTCTCGCGCTTCCGTTTCCCACCTACGACGTGTTCGCCGTCAGAAACATGTGGCAACCCGCCATACATGCTCGTCTGGTTGAGGAGAGTGATGTATGTCGCCCATACTTCGAGGCGAACTGTCGCTTCTCGATCTCCGAATCGTGATATGAGGACCGGTGATACTTCTTTATATAGAGGAACGAGAAGTTCGGGTCGGGTGACGATGACGGCAGCTAAGAGTTTCGTTGCACGTCGGATCTTGTACGATGCATCCTCGTCGTCAGAGTACCTGTGCCCGTGATCAGTAAGGGAGGCACGAGATATAGACATGACAGACTGGTCGTCCAGGTCTTCGTCTTCGTCGTCTTCATCAGCTTCTGCCATTTCCTCGTCCTCGTCGCCTCCGGTATAGTTCTTTGCAACGGTGAGCACAATGCAAGGAATCAAGCGAGTATGCGTACGGGGTCATATTTGATATATTGTATGCCAGTCTGTATGATAGAGGACAAAAACGGGGTTGCTTCAGCCGAGGATCTCAGCAAGAGCGTTTCGAGCGCCTGAAGTATCGTCAGCTACATGGGCCCACCCATACACATTCACTTACCTGTAGACACCCCTCGCAAAGCTCGTCGTCGTCGCGTTGTACAGCCTTCAATACTCCGGTATAATCCGGTCAAACGACGATGCCAGCTGTTGCGGGACTGTCTCAAAATTGCAGACACGAGATTCACGGTTGTACGCTGTGGCTCCAGGTTCGCATCTGCTTCGAGGTATGGGAAGACGTTCGTTTGAAGAAGTTGCGCGCATAGATCAGGTGGTGCTATGGGGAAGAACTGTGACAATGTGGATATGGCGCGTTTTCGGACGGCCGGACGAGGTGAGTTAGGAGGGGAGCGATCGCTGTGAGGGGTTGTGGTTTGATTTGAGAATAGGAGAAGTGGGCTGGGAAACGAGTGATAAGGATGGATAACGTCGAAAGGGTTTCGATCAGTGTGTCTGGTGGCGTGTCGGGCTGGGAGCGAGATGGGATGGGAGGTGCGTGCAATATGGAGGGATGAATAGCTTACATTCAAGACCTGGTTGAGTAATTTGGGTGCGAGTTCGGAACATGCTTTTCCTGCGATCTTTCCGTCCGGGGGTAGCTCTGAGGTAATCGTCTTGAGAGCTAGGGGAGTGGCGTCTCCGTATGCAAGGGTCCGTCTCTGAAGTCGTTCAGGACTCACCCAAACCGGATATATCTCTCAGCTCTTCGTCCTTTCCAACTAGAAACTGAATAGGGCTTCCACGACAAACTCGACCTGACCCTCTCGCATGATCTTGATCAGTTGACCGAGACTGCACCGAGCGGATATGGACATCACGCAGGAGCCGCATCACGACGGATCAGCCAAGAGTGCAAAAGGGCGTGGTTTGATGGCGAGGAGGGAGGGCGTACCATTTGACGGCTTGATTCTTGACTTCGGATATCTTGTCCTCGACGAGCTTGAGTACCTGACGAAGGACCTTGTTCTCGACGGATTCGTCACCAGAGGAACTATTTGGATCTTGCTTGATCTCGTTCAACAAATCATTCAGTCCCATGAACCTGCACGAACGGCGTCATTATTGCTGTGTGTGTGGGGTCGTTCGACGTACCTAAAGTCCTGGTCCGGGGGACTGCATCTGATACGTGCCTGTGAGATAGAACGTATGCTGTCTGTGGTTGGATGTACCTTTCTATGAGATGTTCAGTCAAATATGACTTGGTCATGGTGGTGGTGGTGGTACAGTGATATGGTTGATTGGATGAGCCACTCCAATCTCCTACTCCAACTACTTTGTGAGATGGTCTACGTATGTACACCATCCCAGAAATGCTGGGTAACCAACGACATCATTCAAGTACTAGTTTCATTCCCTGCTCATATATCTGCACGTCTAATACTCTCTGGCAACCAGGAAATTGCTACGGTCATAGACGCCGCCAGTGATCGCAGGAGAAGGCACGAGAAGAAATGGCCCGAAGCAATCCATAGGAGGGCTCTGTAGGCGTATGCAAGAAGTTCAACAAGCTCCGATCGTTGTTGCCGACCTTGAGATAGGGCATTGGCAGCCGTTCCTCGACCCGAACCAACACCCGCCGACCTGAATAAACGCGGTTTATCTTACACATGCCAAGTAGTACATGCTACAGCGACATGGGACAGATCAATAATTATTGTAATCAGATCATTCGCTCTCTGACCAGGACCAGCCCGCGTCTTCCAACAGTTTCCGTGTGTGTCGAGTATCCGGTTGATCTCGCCGTTCAACGGAGCAAAGTACTTCCGGAACTTGGAGCTGAACACGACAAGCCAGAACAGACCTTCGCCCTGTCATTCGATTATTTATTTGGCGGTAGTCGACAACGGGTTCGTGCACTGACCTGGATCGTTTCTACCCAGCTTGGCCTGCCCGACGGACTTGCCATGATACCACCGCCCGCTTGTTGGACTTGACCCACACCAGATCACCGCTCTACATGACCATCAGCATCGAGAAGCAACACGGTGGCGTGTCACGTAGCGCGTGTACCTTGAATCGATATGGCCATGCTCATCCAACTCTTCTGGCTCAACCTCAGCATAAAACGAATCCCCATATATTGCGCCGTCGTCCCATGTTTCCAGATCCACAGGTTGGAGCTTCAATGGTGGGGGTGCTCGCGGCATCAACTGCGGTCTTGATGGGCTTCCGTATTCCATTGCAATAATGACTTAAATATCCGGTGAGTACGCGAACAAAGATGCCATTGCGACACTCAGGTTCTCTCCCTTTATATGTTTCCCTTTGACCATCCCTAAAAGAGTGCTCAAGCCTGTGGTTGTACACTGCCATGACCATGACTACGGCAGCACAAAGACAATGATATGTGTACGTTTTGAGCTATCGATTGTTCTCCTACCCACCCAATCAGGAAATGGTCCATAGAATGTGACTCACAGCAATGGTGCGGTTATTGTTATCAGTATATGGGCGTCTGTCCACCAGTATTAAGTTAGCGCGTGTGTACCGCTACCCTTTGGCATTGTACCGACACTCAAAGAGTCAAATGGATACGCCGGCGTTCCTTCGTCTGGCCCATACCCACCTTTCTCCTTCATCCGCCCATCCAAACATCTTCTCTCACATCTTCCATCTTTATACCCCGCAACATCCTAGGGCAAGCTCCGGACTGCACTCGCCAATCTCGCAGCGCCTTCTGTGCCTTCCTTGACCAGTTCCTCCACTTTCACCTAGTACGTCCTAGTTCCAACACGGTTACACCCATTCGAGGGAGTCAGCACGGTATCTTGGGAGGGAGGTGTGGGATCGGCGCACTACTGTGTCCAAGGCATCGGCAAACATGTCTTCTGGACCGTTTTGAGTGAAGCACCAACTGAACCTGCTTGAATTGTCGTCTCACCGATTCTCCATCCATGCGACAGCTTGATTGGAGTAGTCATTCCATATGACAGGCTTCTCGAGAGATAACACCTTTGAAAGACTGGTTCGTGGTCATTAGCGGCTTTTCTTTGACTATGTACAACCTCGTTCGTGTTTAGGATCGCGTGAAAGCTACTTTGGATCACTTACATTACAGCTCGCCGCCTAATTATATGTATCATCGAGAGGCATGCCGATCTTGTTCCTTATACGCTGGAAACGTCTCGAACGCTACACCTGAAGGAGGTTTACTGGCCCATGCTACGATCCCACTTAACCGGACCAGCCTTCGAAGACGACGGAAGTTCAGACAACGACGAAGACTCCAATGAACCGTTCATACCGTGCTTAACCCTCATCGCACCCACATGTGACCGCCTACGAACACATCGAAGTCGGGGGCTATGTCCATCTGGACGCACCTCGTCATCTTCACCCCGACGGAAACGAAACGAGAGATGGCAATGGCGTGCTTATTCTCGTCAGTATGGTCCGTCGTCTTGCCCGTCTTCTCCTTTCTCCTTTATCCATCCAAATACACAAGTAGTCCCCTGGGCTCACCGCTTCCATCCTTAATACCCTGAAGCATCCTAGGGCTAGCGCCTGACTGTATTCGCCAAATCTCGCAGCAACTGGTATGCCTTCCTTGACCAGTTCCTCTATGTCCACACAGTATGTCCGAGTTCTAAATATGATCGTACCCTTTCGAGGCAGTCGGCACAGCATCTTGGGAGAGAGGTGCAAGGTTTTTGCACTGCAGTTGCCGGTGAAGCACCGGCTGATCTCGTCTGGATCGAGGTCTTCAGAGTGCTCCATCAGAGAGACGACTTGAGTAACCGGTTCATACTCATTTGCAGCTGCTTTTTGACTATATGAAACGTCGTTCATGTTGATGACCACGTGAAAGCTACCCTGGGTCACATACATTGTGGCACGTCGCCTGGCACCGAGAAGCATGGCAATCATATCCTTCATATGCCAACATTCTGTGCTTCCAGAGAGATTCACCTTCACTGTTCACCATCACCATCAACGACACTCATATGGTAGTCGTAGTATGGCAGCTGACATACTTGGACCAGCCCAACCTGGAAATGACACTTGGCGTCTGACCCTACATAGTGGTCTTTATCCAGACCCCGAGATCTTGCACAGCGCTCACCTTTGACTATGATGGCGGAGTCGTCTTCAACGTTCCGCACGAACAGCAAGAGAAAAATTAGCAAATGAAGAGGATAATGAGCGAGCGACTCACGATCTGTTGATGCTTCTTCTTCCATCCACAGGCCATCCATGCTGGCAAGGTTATGGGAGATGAAATAAGTAACAGTGGCCTGTAGGCGGATGCAGTGTCTTAGGTTTCAGATTCTGTGAGTGGTAAGGCGAAAATACACTTCCATGTACCCAGTGACACGTGGGACACTTGTCTGAGACCTAACACATGGAGAGAGAGAATATGTACCGCAGCAAGTAGACTACTGCTAAGACACAGTGCCTTGCGGTATGTAGAGTAAATGGTATCTTATGTACTACCTTGTGGTAAGTTGAATGGAAACGAATAGTTTACAGTAAACTTGTATCATGTAAGTTCAGGGTAGCGATGACTGTGGTGAAGATATAACTAATTGAAAAGGGGTTATTCTGATGGCGGGAATGGCTGCAGGTTGGCGCGATGGGGTTGGCTCTATTGTGTTTCTTCAAAGTCTCCATCTCGTTGAGGAATTCGATAAGCGCTTCGATGCCTTCCTCTGTTCCTAGTGGGTCTGTTATGACAAGGGAGCCTACCAGTTCTCAGCCTGGTCAGGCTCTTCATGCGCACTCCTCCAAACATTTCAGCATGGAGTGAGTCCTTTGAGGCATACCTTGGTGGAATGGGCTACAAGGTGGATACAAAGGTACTACTTGTTGCCTGTATATTATCCTACAGCCACATTTTTTAAAAAAAAAAGGGTCCATTCATCATCACCTGTGTCCATCCCTGTCTGAGTTTCATGTGGCCCATGCATGCCTTCTGAAGGTGGGCTGGACCATGAAGGCCCTGTATTTTGTACAGCATGACTGATGCACTGCAATGTGCAAATGTTGTCTACCTTAAAGTTTTAACTTCAATGTTTGGTTGCTGGGATGTCTACTGAAGATCCTTGCTGATGCTATTCTACAGGAGGGTATATGACAGAGGTTTGGTAATGCATACCACTGGTATTGCATACTTGAAATTTCCCTTGAAGAATACATTCAGCAGTGCTTGCAGAGTTCTGCACTTCACTCACCATCAGGTCTCTGTCCTGCATCATCATTTCAGGACTCTTCTGTCTCTAGTTCAAAGGAGTGGCCTTCAGAATACCTATGAAAGCATTGTCCATTATGCTTTGGTGTGCACAACTGGCAGAGCAATAAGTATGTTTAATGAATATAATGTGATTTAGTTACTAATTGTCCCCCTTTACTAGCACTTCTGATATTGATGCAATTGTCTGCATTGATGCCTGTTTCACTCAAAAAAGGAGAAGTGGCTTGCAGGATGACCCAGTGAACCCTACAGCTACTGTTTTCCTCTCTCAAGAAGAAATTGATTCTATGGAATGTGAGGTGGATAGTTTGAGAAAGAAAAAAACCTTCAGTGCAAAGGAGGAGTGGCAATGCTCCTAAGAGGAATCATAGGGATGAAGAGGGTGGGTTTGAACAGGGGATGAAGATACCAATATCAGTGCTCAAGAGTTGTAATGGTCATTTACGGCAGCTGATGAGAAATGTCAGAAAGTGAGAGGTTTATTCATGCATACACTTACTCATCTGATGGGAGTGCAGGCTAGCACCCATTCTTTTCAGATACTGGAGTTATGGCCTTACTCTACTGTCAATGATGTGTTATTCACCTTGCAAACATGACTTCTGCTAGGGAAAAGCAACATTATGCTCTTGCCCTTATCAAATCACTTTTCAGCCACCTGCCTAATAATTTTCATATTGGCTTGTTATATGACATAGGGTGTCAACTTGAACAGAGCTGCAGGAAGTTGGGGCATTTCTTAAGCCATTTTGTGCCTTGAATTTCATTTGCAATTCTCTGTCTTTCATGCTTTTGGACATCAATGGCCATGCAACTCATCTATCACCACAGAAATGAGAAGGGTTTGGACTTTCTGATGGAGAGGGCTGTGAATGCTTCGGAGTTCAATCAAGGCTTTAATACCATCCCTGCATGTGTCTGGGGTATGTGTATATTTTCTATCATGGGGACTGCATGATGATATCTTTTTTAGTTTCATCAATGCCTCTTTGTTATTGATTTCCAGGTACAACCATCTTGATACAAAGAGTCCTCACTGGTCTTGGCCAGTGGCTTTTGTGGTGGTGGAATCATTGTCAAGCAAAGAAGGCCTCTGCAACCAAAGGCCTAAGCCAAATGTGGAGTTGATACCCTGACACTTGAAGCTGAATGGGTTGCTCAGGTTGCTGTGCAGACCAAGGCAACTCCTCATAAGCTTGATTACTGATAATAATTGTCTCTTGCTCACTGTCAACTAGGTCACTCTGCAAAAGCTACAGAGAACATCATATTACAGATCATAGCAACTCAGAAGTCACTGGAAATTATGAAACCAGGCTAGGAGAGCTGGAGAAGGATCATCTCAATGGTGCCTCTGACATGACAAGCTTAAATATACAATTAGCAGAGTGCCATCAAAGGGTTAAGTGTTTCAGACAAGCCTTACAGAAGCAAAAAGCAAACCCTTGGAGTAAATGGGCTTGCAGACCTTGCTACACTTCAAAGTAACTCTTACCTCCAAGTGAGTTAAATGTCATTTTCTCTTCTATTGGTTGAGCTTATTGATTTCTTAGCTTTGCATGCATGCATTGGCAATTAAGACATGGATTCAAGATTGACTTCATCAAAGAAAATTTGAGCTGGAAAGACTGGAATGTTCATATTGACAAACAGTCAGTGGTAAGAGGTCTTTATAAATAACAACATATTTAGTTTGACTCTCTTTTAAAGAACAAAGACTTCAGAACCACACAGAAACATCTGTCAACAGCATGAACCAGGAATAGTAAAAACTATCCACTAACTACAACAACATGTGTTTGCAGATGGCAGCTTGATACACCAGGGGAAAGCCCCTCAAGGATCAATTGCACCAGTTCTGATTCCAAGGGATGCTTATTCAAATTGGATATGGATGATGATATTTGGCAGGATGCTGGACTTGGGGATGATACTGGTAGATTGGCACCAGCTTGGTTAGCTGATGAAAATGTGCGATCAGGGATTAGATCTCTCTTGGAACTGAGGCATTGTGAGGAGAAGAGAGATGCTTATTACATGAAAGAAGAACATTGATGGAGTGGTTTTCAGAAGAGTGGAGTCATATGAAAAGAGCAAGAGAGGGCTCAGGTGAGACAACAGTCAACTGCAATTACTATGACTAATATTCAATGCAGGTGATGACCTTGCATATGAACTTGACTGTCATGCTTCTGCACTGGCAAGTCTGTGCTTATTGTGGCAGAAGCAATTGAGGGGATTTCCTAGTCTTCCTGATGAGAGCTGGGGGGCAAATAATGAGGAACTGAACAGCAAAGTGCTTGTTTCTCATCTGTTGGCCACTGATGGTGATGAAGAGGAGAGCTTAGATGACTTGAAGTTTGAAGATGAAGAGGAGCCTGAAATGCTGGATGATGAGTTGCTATGTGTTGCAGAGGAGTTTGCTCTTGCAGATGAATACAGTGAGCTCAAAAACCCTTTCCATGTTTACCCTAATTGCAGTGCATGAGGTGTACTGCCAGACACCATGGGAATTGTGCTTAGCTTTGGTGGAGTCATAAATAGTACTTACCCTTGGCTACAAAATGGCCCCTGGGTCACATGATTTGGTTCACTGGCTGGAAAGATATAAGCAATATAAAACAGCCACCTCATGGAAAGGGTTTTTGAGCTTTTGAATTGGTGAGTAGAATCATAGTATATTTGCTAATGTTTGTTAGTACAAACAAAGGTACATATGTAAACATGGTGGCTGAGCTCAAAAAAGTTCACACAGTTCTTTATTCCCCATTACCATCATGGTCAGATCCCTTTCCCTTACTCAACAAAGCACCATCCTTTCCTTGCTTGATTCTGGACTTTCTGGTGAGCCATTGCCAAGCAAACTGGTGTCACCTTTCCACCATATCTGAACTTCATTCCAAAGAGCATCCTACCCTTCTGAAGGCCATTGGAGGTCATCCCACTAAGCTCTCTCCTACCAACATTTGTCATGCTCAACATCTCATCACTTCTAGGAAGGCTGAAAATGCTGTCCAAGTGACCAAACTCTTTCCAACATCACCAATCAACCTCTCTATACCAGCACGGTTCATCTTCACCTGAAAAAGCTGGTATGAAGGCTGTAGTCAAGACCAAACACCATATTCTTTCTGCTAGACATCACAAGGCTCATTTGGATTTTGCTGATGCTCATAAAGACTGGACTGTAGAGGACTGGAAAAAGGTTGTATGGTCAGATGAGACCAAATCAATCATCTAGGGTCAGATGGATGCAATGGCATGGAAAAGGGCTGGTGAGGGGCTTAGTGATAGGCTGGTTGAAGGAACCCTCAAGTTTGGAGGAGGTTCCCTTATGATGTGGGCTGTATGACTTGGCAGGGAGTTGGTTTTGCTACCAAGATTGATGGTAGGATGAATGGGGACCTTTACATTCAAATTTTGAGGGATGAGCTCTGACAAACTGTGGAGTATTATGGTCTCAATCCTCCTGACATCATCTTTCAGCAGGACAATGACCCCAAGCACACTTGCAGAATGGTCAAGAATTGACTGGAAGAGCAAGAATTCCAGACCATGGTGTGACCTGCACAGTCTCCAGACCTAAACCCCATTGAGCATCTCTGGGTTGTCTCAAGAGGAGGCTTGCACAACATGAAAACCCCCTAGTGGAATTCATGAATTGTGGGAGAGAGTTCAGGTGGAATGGGAAGGATACCAGTTGAAGAGTGTCAGAAATTGATTGAGAGTATTCCTAGAAGGGTTCAGGCAGTGTTGAAAGCAAAGGAGGTTATACCAAGTACTAGAATACCCATCTATTCAAAAGCTCAAAAACCCTTTCCATGAGGCTGCTGTGTTATATTGCTTATACCTTGCCGCCAGTGAACCAAATCACATGATCTAGGGGCCATTTTGTAGCCAAGGGTAAGTACTATATAGACCCCACCAAAGCTAAGCAAAATTCCCACAGTGTCTGGCAGTAAACCTCATGCACTGGAATTAGGGTAAACATGGAAAGGGTTTTTGAGCTCACTGTAAGCCCACTGTGTGGTACTAACCAATGATCCACAGACACAACCATTTGACTGTGCAGGCTGCAGCTGTACAATGTCAGATGGTGACACTTCATCCACATTGTACCTGGCCAGTCCTTTGTTGGTATGGGGGAGGTAGTTAATTTTAAGTCTGTGCCTACTTGTGTAGTCCAGTAACTGTGTCTCTGCAGGTGAAGTCCATGCTTCTGAGTATTAGCTGGCTTCATATGCTGTTATGGTATGCTGCATGCTGTTGTTGTCTGTCCCACTAGTGGGTCAGCACACAACTGTGCTTCTGTGA
This sequence comes from Pisolithus marmoratus, assembly GCA_024613145.1. Classification (NCBI taxonomy): domain Eukaryota; kingdom Fungi; phylum Basidiomycota; class Agaricomycetes; order Boletales; family Pisolithaceae; genus Pisolithus; species Pisolithus marmoratus. The sequence goes on along the minus strand of JANFAE010000929.1, from coordinate 114 downwards.
CCTTAGTCTATGCCTGCTAATGCTGGCTAGCATAATTCACTATCTTTGTCTGTGCCCACTTGTGTAGGCTGGTGACTAGGGATCTGATGGTGAAGTCCATGCTTGCTGGTGTAA
>JANFAE010000928.1:0-19507 GCA_024613145.1 Pisolithus marmoratus | reverse complement strand
CCCATAGATGCGGCTGAGCCAGCCGAAGAAGCTACGTTGGTGCTACCACTGGTGTCAGTTAGGAGCGACGTATTTCTAGAAACAGTGGCCTAAATAACATGGGTCAATATGTAATTGGGTGGAGTTAGTCGAAGCCTACTGCATCTGAAGGGGTGTCCGATGACTCGGACATTTCACTTTCGTCCCTCGAATCCCTAAGAGTCTTGAGAGTATTATCTACTTCACGCCTTGCAGCCCCAGAATCTCGATACTGAGACAGTGAGTAACAGACAACCAAGAACAAGGATAATCAAATACCCAAGCTAGGAGTGTGCGCGATAGCATAATAGGAGACCCAGCACGCCTCAGATCAAACAGCTCACATAGATACCAAAGAACTTGCCACCCCAATAAGGTGAGTTTCTGTTCAGCAGCACTACTCGATGATGATCCGTTAGCCGCCTGTAGGTGCTCCAGGGCATCAATTAAAGTGTCATTCGATGGGCGGTCGGGGGGCTGAAAGCCAGGGGCATAATGTCCATCACCACTGACGGCATCAACATTAACGCCCCAGATTCGTCGAATATGTTCCGGGATGACACGGAGAAAGAATGCATGCATGCTGTCGACAACAGTAAATTGCACAGGGTCCCAGTAAGGTAAGCGAAGAAGTTCACTAAAGCGAACCCCATATTCTTAGTAATTCCCTGCCTTTCGGTGATCGTCCGGGCATCCTTCCACGCATTGGCATGGAGACGGTGGTCTTCACCAGTCCTGAGAGGCCACGTCTCTAGATCAAAATTTCGATCTCATCTGCAGGGAGATAACACAGAGAGCAAAATAGGGTTGCACTATGAGCTGCAAATCCGCCTGTTTGACGTGCAGCAAGGATGTCGGAGACGAGAGGGATAAGTACCGCCTGGACATGACAGCCAGATGGATGATTCTCAGTCTGGGACAGATGAATCCCAGGATTCCAGAACTCCAGGAGGTCATCCACAAGGGGTCGAAGGAGGTGGTTAATTTCATCTTCCAATGGTTTGTGAGGACCAGGAATGACCCCAACAAGATATATGTTCTCCCGCTTGAAGCGTTCCTCGATAGGTAGTGACAAGCATGCCATATAAATAGCTGTCACAGAAGCAGGACCACCTCCAGCCTTCTTACCGAAAGCGTTGAACCCATCCACACCGAGAGAAAAAACGAGCCGGAGGGCACCATTTGTGCAGCTCATGAACGGTCTTCCATCTGGTCCAACGAGCGACTGCAAAACTCGGGCTTCGTGAATGTCCCTGATTTCATCGTGTGGGGAAGAAAGACTATTGCTATTTGTTTCTTCTATCAGTCATTCAATATTCGGTCTTGACAGTAAGCGGGCAACCCAGTCTTTCATCCCTTGGTGAAGGTATGTCCGTATGGGCCATCGGAATTCTTGCCCTCTAATGTCCTTTGTTCTAAACAAGGCTGACCCACAAGGCGACTCGTCTCGGGCCTTGCAATTACTGCACTTATCAGGCACTTCGGAAGAATCTGGATATAATGCGAAGCAGGAGGGGCAGCAAATGTATGAGCGAAGGTGGGGGTCAAGATCAAAGTGTCGTAGGAGGGTTCGGTAATCTCTGGGGAACGTGTTGAGATCAGGTGCTTGGTCGGGGGTGGATGGAATAGCTTTGGGAGGTCCAGGAAATGATGAACTTGAGTGTGATGAGGACAAATGTGGCCTGCTTGCGGGAAATACCACAAAGAAGCGAGAGCACCAAGACCAGGAACATTGCCGCCACTACTGCGGGGTGCATGTGCTCTCCGATAGGCCTGAAGTATGGCTCTACAACAAATGACAAACAACAAAAGAAGTAAGTTAAATGGGTAAGCTCGCTCGAGGTATGGATCCCACCAGTATTCATGACGTTACTTTGTGATCCAAACAGACCTCCCCCACTCCTAGCTAATTGAACTTGGCGGTTCCATTCCATTATCTTTACGACGTTTATTCTCTGAAGCTCCTTACAAATGCGACAAACGAGTTCCTTGTGGCGCTCCGATAGTGCATCAGGGACCTGCGTCTCGCGAAGAGCGGTAAGAGACTTATGGAGCTGATCCTCGTGGTGTAGAATGGCCTGATTGACCACAGATTTCCGATTCAAGGGAAGTGGTCCTGCATTAGATTCAGTGGGAATGGTGGATTGGTGGACGTCATACTCCAGAGACTCCCCGTGAGGAGATACCGAAAAGCACAAAGGCCCACCGGCAGTGAATGACAAAATTCGGTTGTTGATTAGTTTCGCAATATGGTTGATGTCATGGGTAGCAGCCTCCAAAGCGGCAGTTTCCTGAGACAAGCTTTCAGATGCCTCCATGTGATTTTCGCAGACTTCCTTTTCACTGAAGAGAATAGATGATAACTCAACGACGCCTGTAGAGCGATGGATCGTCCCATCAGAACATAAGAGCACTCTGCCACGCAAAATTCGATACCTGAATTTCCATTGCAAGACCGCTCCTGATGCTCTTCTGACTGTGGGACAAGTATATCATCTTCAATTGATGATGAACAGTCGCGATCCAGCCTCTGATGGCGAAAGTAAAGGGCTCTGGACACCAATTTCCCAGAGAGACTTCGCCCATGCACCTCAGACCATGTCTGCTGCTGTCCACACTTGAGAACGCGGCAGGAGCAGAGGTACAACTTTTTTGCCATCCGTTGAGATTGCAATGGTTGCAACGCCTTGCAAAGCCCGCCGGTGAGTTGCCTGAAGCAGCTACTACGTCAGCAAAAGTGGCCAAACCTCGGAGGAACCCAGTGCCTCCAGCAACACCTAGCTAGCTCCTTGCAACAAATTAGATACACAGTTTGTGCAGACTTTAATTTACTGGACGTTTCATGTTCGTAAGGATATAGATTTAGAGTTATGTAGTTTGGATGTATCATGATGCCTGGATCATACTACACAAGCAGAGCAAAGACACTGCAAGACATAAGTAATTTGACTCGCATGAATCTTTGACATCGTTTGTTAGGTGATTAATGTACTCGGTCTTGGTGATCAAGGCAGGTCTTTGGTACAATCAAGTGAACAAGACTGATGGGAAGTGCGTGCGAGAGTAGTGGATTCTGATCGCTAGCAACGTGTTTTGTAAGGAGACTGTGGATGTGGATCGCATCAGACGTATGAACGCGAAGACATGAGACCGATTGAATGCACACGAGATATACTTCAACGGTGTGCCACGCAGGGTAGAGACGGGTGGTCTGCAGTGCGAAGGCCGAGTTCGTATTCGAGCTGTTCACCAGAAACGTTCTTTGTGACGAGGACAGACTGCTCATTCCGCATGCACCCTCTATTGTCAAAAAAGACCAGGTCAAAGCAAAGAGTTGTCCCACGCACGTATCAACATAAAATTATGGCTGGGCCTGTAACTCCGTCCGGCAGAGAGAGAAACGGAAAGAATAGGAATGAATGTGTGGAGGTGGGAGAGGCAGCACTCCCAGTAAAGATGCGCTCAGTATCTTTCCAGATATGGCAGCACTGACGGCAAGAGAGAGGCATCGGTGGTAGTATAGAAGAAAGCCGATTTAGTCCTCCACATTCTTCGAGAGAAACAGTGGTGGGGGAGAAGGTATGACAGTAGTACTTCTGTCGGTTTCGCTCTACAGTAGAGAAAACATCCATTTTCGCAACCGCATTTTGTGAAAGAAACAGGAAAAAAAAACATGTACATGACGCCTCCTGTATGGCTTTCTCGGAACACTGGGTCTCAAAAAGGTGCCGATACTCTTTTGGTACATATCCCGCAGGCGCTGTTGGACGTACTTCCCCGAACTGATGATCTCGTACTTGGACGGTCTGTCAGGGGATACGCAACTTGGCAAGGGCTGTAGGAGATATGTGAGCTGCATTCTGGGTCTCACGGCAAGAATCGAAGGTCTACACACCCTCAACCTCGGCATGAGGATCCGTACCAATGAACAATGAGATAGAGTAACGATGGACACCACACCTGTTGACGGCTCTATGCACGGTCGATCTGAATATGCCGTCTTGCATAGGGAACACACGAGGCTGGAATCGTCAGGATGTTCGGAATGGGAGCTTACTTGTCCATCGCGAGTGCAGGTGGCCGATACTAAGCGCAATCGATTGCATCATTTATGTAGATCCTATTAGATCTGACACATACTCAATGACCAGCATCCCAGGAATCGGCGTGGCATTTATCCATTGCTTCTTCGAGTTTAAGATCCAAAGGGCCTAGATGCCAGGTTCTTGTCATAAGATGGTAAAACACTGGGTGTTATTTCAGTCCTGTAAGTGCAAAGCTGAATGCCTTAGTGGGAAACCCCACCTCGAAACTGTGTAGAAGCTAATCAAAGCATGATGGATGATATAGGTTGCGAGAACACTCACTCTGCGTAGGCACCAATTCCGATGATCCGATCGTCTGAGAGGGATGATATGGTCCATGCAAGATTGGAGAACACTTGAGCTGAAGACTCTGGATAAAAACCATGGGGTCATAACCATGAACAGCCTACCTTGTCATCGGAGTACGTTTCAGAGAGATCCAATGCGAGGGCAAAGAGGTGGTGGAGGAACTTTCCAACACTAAAAGTAACACGGCTTGATCATGGAAGGAATGAGATGTATGTAAACAGTATCCCATTATGAAACGCACTGATAATTGATGAAGGCTTCACAGAACCCAGCAGGTTCGGAGGGCCATAGGTTTTCGGTAGTTGTAGGCTTGTCATTTGCTTTCTGGGCATCGTCTTCTTGTGGTACCAGTTCTTCCCACCCGACACGAAACCTTCGTACAGATCGCCTCTATTGGTCAGGTCGATATTGGAATCCAGAAGTAGCTCGTATCCTCTGAAATGTGCACCTCGCCTATGCTAAAACACAATCCAAATGAGGCAAAGATCAGTGTGATGTGATGACGGTGGACCCCACCTTCATCTTCATTTTGACTGGGAGAGAAAGCTAAGTTTTCATTGCTGAAAGGGCCTTATCGATTGTCTCTTCGGATAAACCATGATTCTTAACTGTAGATGGCATGTTGGAAAACGAACGGTATCGAGTGAGGAACCCACCGTAAAAAAAACCTGACATTCATGCGGGTACCCCTTATCTGCTGAGCTAGCGCAACCCGTTCCTCATGTGTTGATGCATGTCCTATATCGCCCTTCGATCAATGAGTCCGGGTAGGTAAAAAGGGGGACGTAGAAGGAGACGACGCCATACTATCAAAAGTTCTACTCGCTGAGGTCGCAGCTTCTGCTAGAGACATCTCGACACTCACTCACGGGAGTACCTACGACTCACATCGGTATAAGTATTGCAACGACACATCTGATGAACAATGAATTGAACCTTGATGACGGGCGATGTAGGCTGGCAGCCTCGGCCGCATGAAGCACTATTCCCAATGAAATGAACATCCAATCCATCAAAAAGGTTCGGGCAGTGCGGACCACGTGAGAATTATATTAATTGGACCACCAGTGATTGGCTGCCCGGAAGACGTTTGAAGGTGACAAGGACGCTGGACTACGAACATCGGGATGGAGTGACAGCGGACATTGCTCCTGTTGTTCGCCCTATGCACCTGTCGACCTAAGTATGTTGTCTTCCAGAGGAAATAAGTGAGACAGGAGTCGGCACGTATGGTCGAAATGGCGACTCACTCGTCCATCGAGAAAGTAGGCCGCTGATGCTAAATACCATCGGTTTTGGAGAACCTGAATACCAGGTTCTTGCCATAGGATGGTAAAACACTTGGCACTTATAAACTTGGAGGCGCTAGCTCTTAGTGGGCACCGATTCCGATGATACCATCGCCTTTTGGACCTATTTGAGGATAACAGAGTCCTCGCATCATCAAGTAATGCTTGAGCTGAGGGTCTTGGGTGAGGACCACGAATGTATAAGTGGGAATGTCCACATACCTTGTCATCGAAGTAACGATTCGGAAATATCCAACGCGAGGGCAAAGAGGCGGTGAAGGACCCTTCCAACGCCAAAAGCTGCGCAGCTTAACCACAAGCCGGCCTCTTTGCAAAGTACAACTTGGAATGGGCGATTCGTGTAACCATGGTGGGTTTCAAACTCAGCCCAGAATGTCAGGTCATTCTACTTCATGTTGTGAGCCTCCTCCAACTGAATGAAGCAGTTGAAAAATGCTTCCGGTATGTACTGGCTGGCAGGCCGGCCAGGGCACGGTGGAAGAACTGTCATTCCAATCGGTCGAGATATTCCGGCAATGACAGGGTAACGATATTGCGCACTTTGAACTCCGGCAGTAGGGTAGGAAGACGACAATCCTTTGAGGTCCTCTGCAAAAGTTTTCGACTATCTGCGGAACCTGATTGGCCCGCGCTTCTTTGATGAGGGAGACTATGCAACTCCCGAAGGCGACGCCATCAGCTTTGGCCTCGACAACGACGTTGAAGTGAGGATGTGTATCGAATCCAAAGCCCACAGCAAAGGGCACGGAGATGTATTTGTGGATACGAGCGATGATATCAGGAAGTTCGCCGTTGATGGTTCCATTAATGGACGACCCAGTAGTTCCCACCTGATACGAGGGGCGTGTGTATTGCAATAAAATCTATGTTATATAAAGGGACAACTTACGTGTGAGGTAAGGTAGAAGGAGTTCGCAATGGAGGTCAAGGAAGCCTGCGCGGGGATGTCGACGGACCACGAAAGGGACATAAGAGAGGGTATAGACCCGTCGATGAGTTTTCTGTGGCCCAAAGAGTAGATGGCAAGTGCTCACCCACCGTTCATGCATTTCTCGCGAAATCCCGAAGCTTCCTCGGGCAGGAGGTCCACCATAGTGTACCCATTAACACCAACCTCGCGAGCATCCAGCACGGCTCCGTCTTCTCCGTACACAAGGATAGGGTCGTAGTAACCCGCACAAGCTAACGAGCAGGAACAGCCTCTTGGTGTCGCACACTAGACTCGCCCATCAGAGGCGCCGGGACAGTGAGACCCTTGCTTGAAGGCTTTTTGACTTTCCTGAGAATTATTGCATAGTTGACTCCATTCTGCAGAGCAACCCAACGTATTCCCCTTAGACTATGAAGGAGGTATAGAGCAGACGTACTCACAAGATTAGTTTCTTGAATAGCAAGACCGTCCGCGATAGGATCTGAAATGAGATGCCAACTTCGATAATATCAGCTCTTCCAGCCTGTATTGCTGGGACGGTGTCGTCCTTCCTGGGATAACCTGTGGTGATGAATGTAACTAGAGCGTGGCTTCCCTATAGATCGTCGGGGCCATGGGAAGCAAGCCAGACTGACCTCGAGTTCAAAGTGAGTCGCGTCGACGCTGTGGAAGATGGCTGCTGATGCGCTGACAGATGCAAAAGAGAAACAGGTCTTCTGTTGCTTTCAGATAAGCGAACTGAGTCGTTCGCGGAGACTCGCCAGGTGGGCATGAGGATCGCCAGCTACCTCGAACAGTGCCAGCGTCTTGAAAATCCCTCCTGAGCCCTGAACACCCTAGCATTGCCAATCCTTCGTTGTCAACACCGACAAGGTCAAGTCAAAACGCAGGTTCGAAGAGCTGTCAAAACAAACCCGACAGAGAAAAGGGTGGGTGCGTCGCTTATCTTGCCGGGAGAAACTACACCTGCAGGAGCATTAGGGAAAGTCGAAGCACCCCATTCTAAACGTGTTGCCTCCAAAGATCTTGTGGTAACTGCCACGTGCGGCCAAACTCGAATGCGGTCGTTAAGCCAGCCAGAACACCAAATCCGGCACTGTCAATCGCATGCAGTTTACGTGCTCTGCCGGTTGGCCATCTCCTGCAACCCCAGACAACATGGGGCCCATACAGATGCGACGTCTATGTCCTGTCGTTTCAACTACCAGAGGTGATGGTAACCGATTGACTGAGGTGTAAATGCTGACTTCGACTCTTCGAGGACCAGTAGATCCCAGTACAACCCGTCTCTCCTTGTTCGATCACAAAAAATGGGCCGCGGGATGCCGTCCATTTACCGAGGTTAGCTCTAAATCTATTCATGGGTCCCTCGTTATTCTGTCAGAACCGCTTGCCTGACGGTCTGACATTTTCCTAGTCGCACGTTCTTCTGGCCTCTGGTGCCTTGCACTCCCAGGTTCTACTATGATATATTTATCTGCTACAGTGGAGTTTTTGATCCACCGACGTAGGTCACTACTTCAAATTTTTCAAACCCCACAGTAGCTACAGCGGAGTTCTTGAACCACCGATGTAGGTACTTCAAAATTTTCAAACCCGACAGTAGCTACGGCGGAGTTCTTGAACCACCGACGTCTAGTAGGTACTTCAAATCTTTCAAATCCCACAGTAGCTATTTGAACCACCGACGCAGGTCCTACGCTTTGGCACATAACCCGGTGATGCCTTTCCACTTTCAGGTGGACAAAAGCATTTTGACTCGGCGCACGAAACTTACTATGTGGGCCCTGCTACTGCCTACTGCCTGCTCCAGGTGCGCGAGTATCCCCTCTGCATAGTGTATATGTATAGAATACATTTTTGTAATACGACTGTATTGAAATGAAAGTTACGAAGGGACTTTAGTAAACGGTTGTGAAATTTATTATAATGAAGACGAGTCAAAAATGTACAGCCCGATTACTCACCGTCTGCCTCATCCAACAGCTCGTCAAACTCATCAAGCTCATCGCTATCTGTACCTTCATCATCTACAAACAGGGTAGATTCGCCCGGGGTGCTATGCACCACCGGGTCAGCTAACCAATCCAGTACCATTTGGCGGACAACTTCGGTGGCCTGCTCCGTATGTTGTGACATATGTGGATGCGGGTCGCAAGGAAGTGGAGATTCCAAACGGAATGCCCGCCCGGCTCCTTGCATCAGCTAGAACATCAACCAGGACTTGTAACTCGGGATTGACGGCAGAGCGATATGCTCCAAGGAGGGTAAGAGTCGCGATTGGCTTGCACGCCTTCGTAAATGTGGCAGGCATCCAGCAGTAGTGTGCGTATGAGGAATACTGGAGCATGGGCACCAAAAGAGATTTGCGAGATCGTCTTAAGATGGCGGAGGAAGTAAGTCCAAGCATCCGGTGAGAGGTGCCCGCCTCAATGCTGATCGGAAGAGATAGCTTCAATTCTTGCGTTCTCCGTAGCACCACAACATCGGCGACGCCTCTAATAAAGTCAGTGAAGCGGGTATCAGGATCCAGTGGGATTGTCAAGGGCCCAATTTTTGAATGTCACCCGCACCTAGGAAAGCGGTGAAAATGGTTGGAATGAAAGATAAGCAGGCGGTGTCCATAGTAGATATAAAGGGATGGAAGATGCGGCATCTTGCTAGTCGCCAGCTGGACACCCCCCATGAACTGGCAGATGTTTGTTGAGAGTTGTCCAACATCGATGGCCACCTCTAGCTTGACAAGCGATGGAGTTCGAGCGCTACTAGAAAGACAGCACCAGCTACCGTTGACCGATTCAAAAATGAGTGAGGTAAGCTTCGTAAGAAGTACTTTGCGAGGGTGTGTGTACCCGTCCATTTCCCTGCTGATGAAGGAGTTCTGCAACCGGAGATCCTTCAAGTTCGGAAGCGATTCCAGCACTGAAAGAAGCTGCGCAACAGTGGCAGCTGATCGGAAGTGAAAATTGCGAACACAAAGCGAAGAGAGCAATGGAGAGTGGGGAGCCAGTCTTGTATGAAGGATGTCCCAGTTGAATGAACAACCTTCGAAACGGAGAGACATAAGTCGTGGTGCTAAGATGGAAAGGAGGGAATCCAGGATGTTTGCTTCGCCATCATGAAAACAAGAGATATTGTGGATTGACAGCTGAAGCAGGAGTGGCACTTCATCAGCTGTAATGTCAGATCCAAGGATCTCCTCTATATCGTCCCCATATCCTTCAATGTGGAGGCTTGCACATCTCTGGAGGTTATTGGCCATTACGGTTGTGAGGTTGGGAATCGCATAACCGGTGTAATCCTCTGCAGTATCAAAGAAGACCTCCAGAGGTACAGCTTGAGTTCGTCTCAGGACCTCAGCAAACCATGTGCTTCTGTCCGCAAGGTTTAAAGCTTTGTGCCAAAGAAGTGGAGCTTGTATAATAATCGACCGCCACCTGCGGCACACCTGACTGAGGGTTCTAAGCATACGGGTATCCCTATCTGGGGACGCATGCTCGAATATTAGAAGTAGCACGTCTCCCGGTAAGCTGCAGCCAGCCAGCGCAAAGTCGTTGCGCCACTGACTAGCATAGACGATTGCAGAGTGGAGTTGCCGGAGTATCTCGTCGAGCTCTTCCGGGTCCGCAACGAGATCATCCAAAGGAACTCCTCGCTTAATGTCACAGGTGAATATGTAGTGATGTCGTAGAGACCTTCCATAGTATTAGACATGCAAACGTTTGCACAAGCGGGCCTAGAGGTAAGGCAATGGGCGACAGGAATCGACTGTAGCTGTAGCTCCGATGAGATTCGAGATGGTAGAGCTTGTCGGGCCAGAAAGAAGCATCTTAAAGCACCAAAGACAAACGACGGGGACAAAGCACAAAGAGAACTGAGGGACCGGCGCGACACCCGAAACGTTTTTGAAGACAAAGGGGCTAGTTGATACTAGTGCCATGCTGCGATATGGCTATTCGCTTGGCAGTAAGCACTACGGTACTTTTCAAAGTTGGCCACCTACGTAGGGGAAATGGATCGACACGAATAAATTACCCATCAATGGCCGTCACTCTCAAATCGACGATACCGTAACGGACCGGAGCAGGGGACACTGGTGAAAACCTGTAAACTTAGGATTGGGCATTACCGTCACCCAAAGTGGGACACAAGCATCGAAAAACGCTCAGCGAGGGGCATCGGTGTACTGATCAAGGAAGTATTATTGCTGTGTTCCGTGTTTCTGTTCCAGGATTTATGTGTTCTATGAGTCAGTGTAGCCCTGCTTGAACAACTCTTGTAAGTTGTCGGAAGACGCCGGTCGGAATTTTTACACTGAAGTCTATTGAAGTCTATAGACAAGGTGCTAGCTTACCGTGAACCATCGACACTATACGAAATCAAAAAGGTCTAGGTCGCTCAATCAAACTTAAAGGAAGTTGTCACTGCGAACCTATCCGTTTCGACGTGTTGAGCAGTATACCCGTGTTGTACCAGGTCGGTCCCCACTTCTATTGTGGATCCAAGGTAGTCTCCCGCAATGGCAGAGGGTTCATTCACGTTCGCATCACCAAAACTGTCAAACTCCGCTATTACTCGATAAGGAATATAATTCAGGGGGGGCTGTGCCACCAGCGCGACGCGACTTCGTCTGGCAATATCGTGCACCCCTGTGTGTCCTGTCGATCTCTGAGCCAACGACAATGTATCTATCGATCGACGCTAACACCTGGCGCTCGCCAGCCACTATATAATATCTTTACTCCACAATATAATACATATCGAAGGATATATGCATCAGTGAAGTATATGTATTACTATTGTGATGCTGTACACATAGAACTACTCAAACATGGTAAGGTCGGCGGGCGATGGGCGCCTGGGCACCAAGGCTAAGTACTCAAGCCACTTGACGGGGCACAAGTGTCGATTGCAATTATCATACGAATGCTTTTTGTTGCACATAACAACTTTTATTATTTCAGTTCATGCCGTTGTCAATATTGCCACGAAACTACTACTAACGGACACCGTCCGCGTTCGCTCATCGTCCCCATTCACAACACCAGCAACTAAACCTCAGGTTTTCTCTATTCGTCTTACTGCACCGACCCCTCAACGCGGGACACGTCGGTTCATCAGCCTGTTGTCGCACCATGGGCAGCAGAACCTATGCCTGCCCCCCTCGCACCCAAGTCAACTGGCGATCCTCCGCGCAAATGTCTTGTTCCTAAGAAGTCTAAACTTTGTCTTCTTGGGTCATCGTCATCCAAAGGGGAATGTGAACAGGACTTTTCCGATGTTACAAGACGCGTAGGGGCCTCCGTGCAAAATGGGGTTGGGTTTGAAATTTACGTCGACCCTGCAGAAGACCCTGACATTGGGGATATACTATTGGTAAGGAAGAAGAAATCACGCGCTACTTTGGATGGGACGACATGGGGAACGCTGGGCGAAGTTACAAATATTCCTTCTGTCACGAAACCCAAGGAGAACAAGGAGAAGAGTGGGAAAAAGGAGAAGGAGGGATTAAAAGTGAAGGTAGATGAGAACCAGAAGTGGTGGAGTATTGGTCGAGGAAGGAAAGACTCTAAAGAGAAGGAGGAGCGCGCCAAATGTATACGTTTGATCTGTGCTTTCGCTATAAAGTACTAACAGGCCTTTAGCCCCTGATCCAACTATAGATCCAGCAGATAAACGCACGCGCTTCAACTCACTCAATTCAGGGATATTGCTTAGCAGTCCCATCTGCGCAGAGTACCCTCGGGCCCAGTAGAGTACCTTCGGGTTCCCACACCGCCAACTACAACTCTAGCGCCGCCTGGAGCTGGTGCCTTGGGGAGTGGCAAGGACTCAGTTGCCATGCAGGCTACGCGTTCTGTCTGTTCACTTGCTCGCATTGGCAGCTGGGCTCAGCTTAGGGGCCCCTCCCAGCACAGCAGACGCCGATAAGAAGGACAAGGAGCAACCCGAAGCGAAGAAGAAAAAGAAAAAGAAGGAGAAGGCCAAGGTAAAAGAAACTGTGCGCTACTCAGGCAGCAGCTTCGAAGCGGGTGCGCTGAGCGCAAGCCCTGCGGCGTCCAAGACCGACAGCAGGTCATTGGGGAAGAAGAAAGCGAGTGTCTTGGGATTGGGTTTACCATCGACTATGCGTCTCCCCTCATCGCGAAGTGGCTCCACGGCTTCGTCAATAGTGGTTTCGAGGTTTCGAATGGCATCGGGGGTCGGCTCTCTGTCGATTCCACTAATATACTGGGAGGTGGCATTTTAGCTCGTGGACGATCTGGCTCGACAATGTCTACGGCGTCCTCCCTTCGACCTAGGTCAACCGCTTCAGGTGCATCATCCAGTTCCTCTGTTTCTGTTCGCTGGGATGAAGCGGGGTAGGAGACTGTCAAAGAGAACCGTAGGAAGGAGCGAGAGAGCAAGAAGGCAGCAAAGGAGAAAAGACAGGAAAAGCAAGCGGTCCAAGAATGAGAAGGATTCGAATAGGAAAGTGTCCGATAGTAGGAAGAGGAAACTGCTGGCGGCAATCTTCCCTGGAACGCTCTCTGAACACGACGAGGAGGGTGCTGCCCCCGGCCCCTTTCCACTTATTGTTACTGTGGAAGAAGCCGCGGGTCGAAGAATGTTCCCTGGACGAGGCAACACTTTCCACTGAGACCCCTGGGAAACGGACCCGCCTGCGTCCCATGTCCAAACAACTCCTGAGTCGCTCACGCCCTAAGGCTATCTATGATGATGGTGACGGTATGTGTTAGTTTTGATGCCTCGTGCAGATCGTGATTAAAAGTCATGAACAGATAATGCTGTTATCTCGCTCTTGGATGCTGCAACGAATAATCTGGCTCAACTTATTAATAGACTGGACCTGGAAGCCACTCCGGGCAGTCGGGATCTGTCCCCAAGAAGTAATCGTTCACCATCATTGCTCGACCAGCCTGGCAGTCCAACACCTTCGAAGAATCATTGTACGATGGATAGTCCGGTCAGGGCTCTGCGCGCGAACGTCGCATCTATCACTTCTCTCCGGCCTTATGGTCAGGCCCCTACAGCGGGGCGGGTGCAGATTGGACAAAACATCACGCCCTGGGCAACTCTAAATGCTAGCATCTCACCCTTGAAGCCCTCTCCAGCGACTATTAGGGCCCAACCTAGGGAGGACGTACCTACTGTTCGAATGACACACAAACGTACTTTGTCTCCTGCTCCTGCAGCTGACCCACCGCCGATTTTCAAGGCTCTTCGACCAGCAGTGTTTAAAGTCCCTAGGGCTGCTGCAACAGTTCGGTCATCTCCTGCCGTCCCACCATTTGTCCTTGGTATCAATGAGACAGATCGCTCTCCCTCGGCCTTTACGTTCGGTTCAGCACATTCGAAGTCTGACTCGCATGGTAGTTCACTGGCGTCTCCTGTATTCAAGAAAGCACAGGGTCATGCCAGGAAGCAGTCATCTCTCGTCCCAGACCAAGATCAAACCGGTGGTCTGCCAATTCCTCCCGAGGCCAGACGCAACCTCGGCCTCACTGGAACAATGGGCGGCTCTGTCGGTACCATGGCAGAGCAGGAGTTTGATGCGAGTGATCCTGATTCTGATATTCCTGACGAACCTCAAGTTATCCTTTCCAACTCCGATCAGGAGCTCAATGATACGATGTCCTTCAATCCTAACACTCCCCACCCTCCATTACCGTCGCCCGGGCTGCCTCCGGAATTACCGCTTCCTGTTCCAGGCGCCGAGCCTCCGTCACAAGACCTGGTGCTTGAGGTCCCCGTCTTCCGTGCCACATTAATCGATGAAGACGACCGCCAAGCGGATATTGAGGAGGCCGGAGCCATGTCTTCGTCTGAACAGGACACGAAGAAATCGTTCGATTTCACTGGAGAGATCAACAAACTCAACGAGTCTGGCGCATCACATCGGCGCAGCTTCGTGGAACAATTAGAATGTGCATTCCGCACGCCCGCGAAAATTGACCTTCGGTATGACTTTGGAAATTTCTTCAACGGTGATGTCCCGCCTGTGCCCAAGAACTCTTTGCAGGACGAATTGTTGAGGGCCGGACAGAGTGCATTCAGCCTCCCGGATGACTATGAATCTCGCGAACTTCTCTCCACTGATTTCCCCATCGATGTCAATGCTGAGCCATCACTCCTACCTGGCACTGATCGCTACACTACCACTGCGTCGGACGACGACTTGTTAGACATCATCGCGCCCCAGATGTTGCGCAAACCCAGTTCAATGGGGTCTCGTCCTTCAGACGGCAAATTGAAAAGAGATTTCAAATTTGGTGGACAACCGTCTCCCGTAGCTATGGAAGACGATTCCCAAGAGAATGGACCACTTACTTTGTCGGATATCATTCCTAGGAAGCCTAGCTGCTGACGAAAGCTCGCTCTTGAAATCCATCTTTGCTAAGGCTGTAGAAATCCCCTCGCAACTGCCTCGGCCTCGCCTACATCTGGATTCTAGCTCTAAGCGTGGGACTCGAGGCATTGTACAGAACTCTGTTGGAAATGGCATTATGCAATCAGAAAACTCTACTTGTCAGCTGAATCCATCCCATCCCAGCCCAGACGAAGGCCGTCTCAGTAGTTACAATTTCGCGGCTGACGAACAGTTTGAATATGTAGCAGTTTTTACCCTTGTTCGCCGCATAAAGCCCATTCCCAGACGCCAGCCTCTGTCTTCGTCAAGTGACTTTGGCATTTGCCGGTTTGGTCATTTCATCTTACCACGACGTCCGCACGACGTCCACACAAGCCTGACCTTAGTTCTGACAGTTCATACTAATGTTCTTGATGAAAAAGTTGCTAGGAAAGCCAACAGACAATCTCTAGAAAGGTGTCAGTGACATTTAGCAGCATATATGCTAGGTTTTATGGGTTGCAACGTGAACCCCTGGTAGGAACCTCTCCCACACTGACTTGGCCGTTCTGGAGCACCATCGTGTGGAGGATCCAAGTGTGGTTGATGGCACGTACCTTTAGTTGAACCGTAAATTTATATTACTGATGGCACTCACAACACGTGCTTGCCACACCTATGAAGTGGGGTTGTTACTATTGCCAGCGGCCTGGAATGACCAAGATACAGTTGGCGTTGTCGATGGTCATGCCACCTCGTTTTGCCGCAACCTGAGCAGGGACTAGAAGGTATGTCCCTGCATACCGAATGCCGGTGGTATCTAATGCAGCACATTAGGGCGCTTGGAGATCTTGAATATATAGCACCCAATGGACAACTTCCATTTGGTTCTGTGACACTGCTGTCAACTATAGTACCAGCAACCTCGACGATATCTATGAGTTCGTTCACAGTCTGTATGTTGGCCAGAACATCGAGGTGATCGTGGACATGGTGACAGCGACGACCCTCACCAGAGCCTCGGCTCGTCGCTGGCAAGACAGACACCCAAGGCGTTGTCTGCTGTGCCATTTGATTTTCTCTTTCCATTCTTCGCAGGCTTATTGCCCTCTTCCCGTCCTTCATGGAGGCCTTCAGCAAAATCCGCACTAAGCCGCAACGATGTGCTGCCAGTACAGTCCAGGGCTTACGAATGCACACACCAAACCACCCATTCCCTGCCCAAAATGTAAGTACCTTGGAGTGGACGTTTCTCAGTCCTATACCGGGTCCTGCCCGGTTGGACATGCTGACAGTTGCACTCATGTCATCCGGCACTGGTCCCTCAGTCACCTCTTGGACCTCATCAGTTTCCCTCTCACAAATGGCACATCCACAGGTGTTAGTTGTTGTGTTGTAATGTGATGATAATATATGGGTTGCCGTGTGCTATATCATGGAAGAGTGAACAGCAACAACGAACGAAGCTAAAAAATATCAATAATCTATTCGACACCTGTTGACGAGGCTTCACTGTGAATAAGCATTTCGTAGATGTTAATACATATATACCCACCTTTAGTCCACAGTGTCATCAGTGCTACACCGGATACCCCGTATATATTCATATCTCGTTGTTTGACAATTTTGGTGATGGCCTCTGAGGTCCACCCCCAAACTCTGGACAATGGCTTTACCCCATTGAATGCAAGTCTTATACGTGGCAGATATCTTTTATCACTTCGTGGCTTGATATAAGATGTGGTAGCCGTGTCGTGAAAGCAGGTAAGTGTCCATCTACCTATGATCTATTTACCTCTGCACCCCTTTGAAATCGCTGCTATATAATTCTTTTTTTGAATTTGTGTTCTTTTTACATTTTCGAATCTTCCATTTCATGTACCTCCATATATGTGCAGATCTGTATTGATTAGGGAACATCGTTGGTCGAAGGTCTGGGGAGGGTGGGCACGAGGAAAGGGGACTTAGTGAGTTTAATGTGAGGCCTGCAGTTGAAGATGTCCGAGATCTCTTGTGACCTGCAAGTTATGCAGGCTTAGCATGGCCTGATGCACACTTCTTGGCCATCTGCTTCATCCGTGCCATAATTAAAGCTTAGAATAGGCAAATGACTCTGTCACATGACCGTGAGTGCTCTCACAAATTTCCTTCACTTCATTCCTGTCATCGTTCCCTGCCATTAATGTTTGTCACGTTGGCGGGCTCCTGTCGCCCGTGCCTACATTAGTCTTCATTGTCGGTGTTGGCTTACTCAGTCACTGATAGTTGGCCTAGCGTTGGTCACGTTGGTGGACCTTTGTATGCCCGTGCCTACATTGGTCTTCATTGTCGGTGTTGGCTTGCTCAGTCATGTTGGTGGACTTCTGTCGCCCATGCTGCTGATAGTTGGCCTAGAGTCTGTCACGTTGGTGGACCTTTGTCGCCCGTGCTGACGTTGGTCCTCCTGTCATCATACCCTGCAATGAGTTGGCCTATTATCTGTCACGTTGATGGACTTTCGTTACCTGTGCTAATGACCTCCACCTTGCACATTTCCTCAGTCTTGGCCATAGTTGGCCTCATTGTTAGAGTCAACTTGGTATGTTTTTCTTCATATCTCATGTCTTTCTGTTCTGTTCCCTCATACCACTACCCATTTCATGTTTCCTTGTGGGACTGCCTTATGCTCCCAACATTTGTGACACATGACATTGCACGCACGCAAACATGGCAAACATTCACTGGCACGTCGTATGACTCATTAAATACCATATTGGTGTTGATATGGAGACCAATCATGTGTGTGTACTAAAGCTAGGGTTTTTTTTTGACGAACGAGTCGTGTGCTTTACAATGGTTGGAGTGCTTAAGGGTTGTAAGTGAACTACACCTCCAGCTTCAGCTTGACAACCACCCACTACAGCAGACATTGTACTCCCATGCCCGAAGAGGATGCTGATGGCCTACGACACCACTTTTACCCAGGGGGTGTTGACTGTATGCTGGACAACCCACTCCAGTGGTCAAGAGGAACGTCTTTATCAAACTCTCGGGATTGTCATGCATGAAATTCGTGATATGTTTCAGTATAGCTGTTGGCCATGCGTGTTGCAAGATGTACTGGTGCTGAAGTATCGTTCTTCTCCAAGCTGGAGACCTTTGCTGCCAAGAGACCCTTCTGTCAGCCACCGTCCACCAAGCCCATGCGGGCTGACAATCCCCCCTTCAGAACCACAGCCACTTCAACAGGTCACCTGTCCCAACTCACCATTGGGATTGCATTCACTTCCACAACTATCTACTCCAGCAGGAAGTTGCATTTGGAACTATGTCATTGCAATAGTTACCGGTGTACGGTCGAAATGCCTTCCACACAAATTCCGGAGGGTAATCAGATTGTGAGCGAATGGAGTGAGTGTCTCCCAGGTGTTGCTGGAAATGCTGAACTCGTCCAAGCAAGGTTGTCGCTGCCCCCTGCCGCACCTCCCAAGTTTTTCAGAATTCTGACCTCTTCCCTCCTTTATTCGACGGTTCGGACAATGCCTCTACTATGCCACTTGCCTTCAGGCCGGTCCCGTCACACCTCTTCTGCATCTGCGATCGACATCAAAGCTCGAAGTACCCGAAGACATGTTTCATTTGCCCCTTCCCAACTCGCTCTTTACTTATCCAATCTAAGCCCTTTCTGACGAATCCATATCAGGTCACCGTCAAACTTGACTCGAAGTCCAGATATGTACAGCTGCCTGAAGGTCCAAAGCAAACTTATGAACGTTATGGGCCCAATTGGATCGAGGAGTGGTATAAGAAGCACAGAGACTGAAGTTGAGAAGTAGGGATTCGAGGTGTTTTGTGAATAAATTAAAAGTAGGGATTCAATCTGACGTCAGGCTTTCGATATACCTTATTATATGAGATAGAGGATGGAGGTAAAAATTGTTGGTTATGGACACTGATAAAATCTCGGGTCATTTGAGCCAATGGGGGCGAGGACCATGTATGAAATTTCCGTGCACTGGGTTTGTAGATAAAGGAAGTGGAAGTTTATAATGCATGAAAAACGATGGCCATGCTGTAGGCTGGTGCTCGGAGACGGAGGTAACAGTAGGGATGCACCTATATTAAGTACGAGGATCGGAAATGATAACAGTAAATTCGAAAATACTGTACAGACTTCCAGTATTTCACAAGGAATAGAAACGAACTGTCCAGGGGGCAATCCAACCTTTGTAGGTGAGACCAACGATAGCAACGAATCCGAGAACTCCTGTAGGTACAACCGACAAAAAGCAGATTTTGGAACTGCTTAGAAGAAACATGAGCGCGGATCAGCTGCACGAAGGCGACGTTTTGCAAAAGGCAAAACACGCCCGGGGGAAACCAGAGTAAGATGCACCACGCTACCGTACACCAACCTCGATTACCTAGAGCCACCATGCGTTCACTGGTTCGTACCGGCTGGAAGCCAAAGAAAGAAACTTGCATGCCCACGAGCGTTCCAATGGCATACCATGACGGGTAGGCA
>JANFAE010000927.1:0-19514 GCA_024613145.1 Pisolithus marmoratus | reverse complement strand
ATCGTGGCTTTCATGATGTTATGTGGAGTAGGCAAAAAACTCCTCTCGTCTTTGTGCTTACTCACTCGCACCGCAGATTGATGCTGTACTATATTATGCACCCATTCTATTCTCTCAAGCAGGTTTCTCGTCTCAACGTGCATCCTTCCTCGCGTCAGGCGTATCTGGTATTGTCAACTTGTTGTGTACCATCCCGGCCCAATTGTGGATGGATAAATGGGGCCGCAAATTCCCTCTGGTCGGTGGCGGTATTGCAATGACTCTCTGTTACTTGGGCATCGGTACCCTCTATGCAATTTATGGTGAGAAGGCTAACGGTGAGGTTCATATCAACGGGAAAGCTCCGCAATGGGCCGTTATCGCCTTAATCTACATATGCATCGGCAACTTTGCTTGGTCGTGGGCTGTGGTTAGCGTTCTTTCACCGGTTACAATTATCTTTTTAATCCAAAAGTCAGGTCTTTAAAATATACGCATGTGAGATCATGCCAACACGTCTTCGTGCGAAAGCGTGCGCTCTACAGCAGGTGGGTTTTATGTTCACGCATACAAGCCCAGGCTAACCGATGCGGCCATCCAGCTTGCGAATTGGCTGGTGAACTTCGCGGTCACCCTTACTGCTCCCATGTTCCTCCGTGCCTCTCCGAGTGGCCCATATTTCTTGTTTTGTTCTGCGGCATTTTTCGTTAGTGTTGTTTGTTACCTGTTCATGCCCGAAACGAAGGAGAAAAGCCTAGAAGAAATTGAGGAGCTGTTCGAAAAGAAAATGAAATCTTCTGAATCACACCTCGACACTAAATTGTAGTGTAGCACTCCTCTTTACTCAGCGGACATCGTGTTGACTTGCTTGTACAGCTAAGCCTTTTTGTAGAAATCGCTATCGATATTGGATCGAAAGCCATGAGTGCCGTTAATAGCAGGAGTCAATCGCACGTCCGCAACGTCGAGCAGTGATTACTGGAACATCTTATGGCCCTCACCTAAGCTTCGCCTGGACAAACAACGAACAGGGGCCAAAGTGACCCAGGTGACCCAGCATTCAACCAGAAATCCAAGTTCGGCTGGGAAGTGAGGACAAACCATGATTGGCCTTACCTTCACAGATGTACCAAAACCGTGGCGCCTCACAAATTGAGATACACAATTTCATATAAAGACACGTCGGACCGCGCAGCTGACCAATCGTCACAGTGTGTTCAGCTGCTCGCCTGCAAAATGGCAGACAGTGAAATTTACTTCGACAGTGCCATGGCAAGACGGAATTGTGTTGATCCTAACCAAAGTAAAGCTGCGAACAGTGCACGGAGGTATACGTCCTACGCATGTTATGTTTCCACACCAGCAATAAATGTGTCGCGTAGATCATCAACTTCCATACCGGACTCTTGTACCACAGCATTCCGGGACCTAGTCGCTGCTCTTCTAGCCCTCTTCGCGTCTCTCTTCAACGTTTTCCTGCTTAATGGGTGACTGCGCGCGGCCGCTTCTTCGTATGCAGAAAGGTCTTTGGCTCGTCTAAACCGCTTCGGGACACGGGTTGTGGCAGCAGAAAACGCCTCTGTTTCGGCTTGTGAGAGTCGTTCGCTTGCTGGAGACGGGGAATGCCTCCTCTTCTGAGGTACATGGGCAGCTTCCTCAACTACCATCTCAGATCCCTCACAGTGTCCAGGGACTATCGAATCCTCCTCCATGTTCACCTCTCCCGCATTCGGTTGATTATCGAAGGCACCTGCATCAGCAGCCTCAAACAGGCCTGCTAACTCGAATGGCTTGGAAAATCCTGTCACAATTTTTACCTGTCCAACGTTTTCAGCGCCGGGAGCTATAGTTCCATTTCCGGCACTTTGGATCGTCGAGGGTACAGATGATGGGTGAACGGTCGGCGGAAGTCGAAAAGTATGGGATTTTCTGGTGATTCCAATCCATTAGGATCTGTCGAGCCGCTGCTAGGATATCAGGCGTTCCACCCTACTTGTATGTGAATTTCAATGTAACCGTGCAGTAGATGCCATACCTACCTTGAGTAGTCGTCCACTGCTTAGGGCATGCATGGTGAGGAATTCCAATGTGGATGAAAACTGTGGAAGGTTATAGATTTTCGCAATACTTCGTGTTCAGTACGTGCAAGGATTTCCTCCACTGTAGTCACGCCAAGTTGGCTTATGGTAACCTTGCGATGCTGATAGCCACCTACCGACGGCAATTGGATCTTGGATATCCTCGACTTTGACCATATTACGGAGTAACACGCTGCCCTTTTGTCGTTGGCTTCCACCGCCCTCATGGTCACCTTCGTCGAATATGACACCAGGTGAGTCAATGACCTTAATCCCACGCTCTAGCTGTACAGTTTGAAGCTCCTTCGTGTGGCCAGCTTGCGCCGCAACTGCACAGACCTGATAAAACGCAACTGCTGCTCAAAGGGAATGGCATAGTGTATGCATAAATGACTGACCTTGGAACGTTTAAGTGAGTTTATAAGGCTGCTTTTACCGACATTGGGGAACCCAACGACACCAACGGTGACACTCTGTGCCGACGGTTTGTAAGACTTGAGGAGTCGTAGAAGGGCTGGGGTAGTCGCAGAGGACAGGTTAGACCTCTGATTAGACGAAGTAGAGCGGAAGGGAAGGGTAGGAGTTGAATGCCGCAGATGTCGCAACCACTCTTGGGCATTTTCCCGAGGGACGAGATCTACTGAATAATTGAATCAGGCGCAAGAGACTCTTGGTTATCACATTTTACCTATCTTATTCAGCACAAAAACAAGTTTTTTGCCTTCATTTTCGCGCCTTCTAACTTCTTCTTCCACAAGTTGACTCCTGCATCCTTCGGGATCGCGAGCATCGAGGACGAGGATAACTATGTCGCTTTCGTCTACCACTTTGTGAAGTGCTCGAACATAATGTCTCCTAATTTGCTCCCCGGTCTTCTGGGACGGTGTAGAGCCAGGCGGTTGGTAGCCTGAATCCTGTGCTACCTCAGAGGCAAGCTTTGCGAGCGAAGTGAGCGTTGGTTCAGAAGCCATCACAACGTCGGGATCAAGACGAGTTGGTGGCAATGTCTTTGAGTAAGGAATGAGCGATCTACCCGTTTACGCACTTCATGACACCATACCTTGTGCTTTTCCGCATTTCTAAGCTTGAGATCAGGAAGTTTTGGAACGCCGGGTTCCTTCTTTAGTTCTGCATAGTGCGTATAGCTGTCTTGCTCTTGGCCAAAGTGCAGAGGCAAGACTTACTGCTTCGATGTGGTACGGCTGATTTGTGCGATTCTGGTGTGTGGCTTAACTAGGGGCCTATGCATTAACAGAGCCTTACTTTTTCTACCCATCCTGGAACGTTCGTTACCGATGAATGATATCTGATTGTCACTGGTCAAGACTTAAATTTATGTAGGCGTCGTGGAAAAGAAAATGCTTTTTATGTATTCACATTTCCATGATAGCAAGCACACCAGGCCAACACAAACACTCTGTTTTCGCAATGAGCATACCCGCTTGCAACCCGTTGCCCAAGCGGCAAGCAGTTTCTGTGCTCATACGTTTCACATCGAAGTCTAGCTAGTTTGTATCGGAGTGTCTGGTTATCACGGGCATTCAATTCTCGTTGCAAGAGCCAAAGCTAATCCGTCGAATTTACATATTCGACGCAGAAAGAAGAACACGGGCTCGCGTCAACCAATCCATCTAGAGTTGCTTAGACCATCCATGCGCATCTCTTGCCAGAACATGTCAAGAAAGCGCTCGGATCGATGCATGCGCACGTCAGAGCCGATGGACTTGAATCTAGCATAGGACGTACCTCAGATTTCAGGATTCCCGTAATGGAGTTGGGCATATAAGGAGTAAGCAAGGTAGGTACTAGACTCAGAATTTGAGCCCGAGAATGACTGAGCCTGGTTTCAGGTTCTTCAGCCCACGCTCCTCTACTAATTCCGTGCTAATTTCCACCGTAACGCGTGCGTTATGATAATTAGCTGAGACCTCTACCCCGGGTATATCGTCGGCAGTGATACTCACACATTCGTTGAAGTATGACAGCGAACAAATATGTAAGACATGGCATCGAACAACGGTACAAATATATCCGGGCCCGACTAGCCTTGTAAGTGCCTTCATACACCATTCAGGTATAGGATTACCTGCCCTGTACGCCCCTCACAAACCCCTCTACAAGAGCTGCAAGACCCCAAGCCCCCGGGTCAGGAAGTTCTTCCCTTGCAACGAAGTCTGCGTTCTCTCTACCTCTACCGACATACACTGCGCGTCCAAACCGGGCACGCATGTGTCGCGTCGACTCTGCAGCCTCCTTCACCATGCGAGCAGGGTACTCGAGCTCATTCTCGTTTAGAGTAACAATTTGGGGCACTTCTGGTGCGCACAAAGGCACCAGCGCATCAACGATGGTGCGATCACCTGGCCTGGCTGGGGTATGCGCGCTGAGAGCAGCAAGTGCCTTGCGAAGAGCAGACTCCTGTACCGATGCGGGATCCATCGACGAACCAGTGCGTAGAGCCGTAGACCATGCTGCGAAGAAGATAGAGAAAACTATAATGTATGAGAAAAACATATACATGCTAGGCACTGCGGAAAACCCACTTGCTCCGATCGTCCCCCCCATACTTTCTTCCACAAGCTCGCCAACCCCCTCCAGGAATGCAGCCGTAGACGAAGTCCGAACATTTAATATATCTGTATTGAGGCCAGAGAGAATCGCTAGGTGACATGCGGTCGTCCAGGGTGGCAGGACCAGGGAGAAGATCAGTCCAAATAAGAGACGAGAACGTACATACGTACATCTGGCACCGCGAGAAAAGGTTTCTCCGCAATCTCCGTCGCCAAATGCCGTATCAAACTTGGTCAATTCACTCTCTACACCAAGCACTGCGTTGCAAGCGCCTCGGATGCCTTGCTCTACTTCAGAAGGGGTAAACCCGAGAGCTTCCCAAGTCGGGGAGGTAAACGTGACTTGAGTGTTGGAGGATGATGCGTTCGCTGAAACATGTGATATAGGCTGCAACGTCTCTTCTACTTCCAGCTCTTCGACTGCAATTCTCCGTGGCTCCAGAAACCAGTGCCTTGTTCCCATCCATGAGTGAGCATCAGTAGGGGCATCCAAAAGTGCAAGAATATCGATTAGCTCTTCTTCCGAAGTTTGGTCTGAGCGGAAAGGTCAGCTGCCAATTGTCTAAAGGCAATGTCATCCAGGGATAAGCACGGTTACAACTGACCGTTCACGAGTGCATGGACGCGTGTGACATTGACGAGTGATATCGAGAAACCAGGCGCGTTCAATGAAGTCATGAAAGGTGCGCTGTAAATGCGCACCGGGAATATGCCATATGTTGCTGGTGAAGGGAGAGTTAATATTTTACGATGTCAGTCGGTCATCAGTGCGAGGACGACCGAGGGACTCAAGCACCCACCAAGTTCATTCTTGACAATCTCCAAAATAGCACCCATTTCAAGTTGGGAGATACCTCCAAGGTTGTTAAGGAACAATATTGTTGCATCACCGGGTCGAATCCACTCGTCTGAAGGATCGAAAATGGCTGGCAGGTAATCGCAGAAAGATTACGAGTTATTCCACACTTGCAAGGCGGTGCGCATTGACGAGTGACTCTTACCTCCGTTCTTATTGACCTCGGATCCTATCCATCCGCTCCCTGACGCGCGAATCATTTTAATCATTTCAGAAACGAGCCATGTAGGCGAGGAAAGGGATACCCGCCGCACGCCAGGCTCGTTGTGCAGACCAAGACCAAGCTCGACAAATCCCGGTTCAATTATTTCTGTGCCTAACGAGAATATGCACGACAAAGTCCAATTTGGTCTGTAATAACATAGCTTAGATAAAACACATAATACACACCAGAATGGACGTTTCTCCCTGGAACGTGACAGTGCCCAAGGGCTGCGCCTATGCTGCGCAGGTTTGCCACGAGGGCGTCCCCGAGCCTTTTAGCACGCACGAAAGTAGGTCGCTGAGATTCAGTCGAAACTGGCCAGTGCCGCTAAGCGACCGTTTGCTCGCCCACCGGACTCGATTACCCACCTCCCTTGGCACCGAATGCAGTGTACGCCCCAAGCACCTTGCAAACAAGAATGTTTCCAGCTAGGCCACGCGGACCTACTATGGGTTGTTCCTGACCATCCTTTGTCGCCTGTGGAAGAAGGGAAACGTCATCTGCATTTAACACGCTTGCGACGTTCAAATTCGGGTATCGAGCGCGGGCACGTTCGATGGCCAATCCGAAATTCAGACGGTCACCTGTATAATTGTTTATGATAACGAGAACATCTCTGGGTCGAGTGGTTTCAGAGAGACGGGGAGGAGGAAGACCTGCGAATGCGGCAAACAAGATGGCACTGAGGATCTGCTTTGCACTTGGGACTGGCGAATATATCGCCTGATACGGAGGCAGTGAGCATGCCATGTCCGGTGAACCCAGCATGGGCAGGGTTCGTGACCTGCGCCTCCACCGGAGACGAGGGCGATGTGGGTGGAGGGGTCGGGATGCGCGATATATACAGTTCGAGAAGGCAGATGGCTGGGCGGTGAAGCGTCAGGACTCGAGGTCAGACAAGTAAATGGGAGCACCTGATTTTACACACAGTCGAAGTGTCGGATTCAAAGCGACGGCACCCTTGAGAGATGCGAGTACGAGTCCATCCGGAGACGAGAAGATGTGTTTATCGGCCATGGCTCACGATTGTCGGTCAATGGACGCACTACGATAAGACATCATTTAGGTTCGCGAAAGACATTCGTCTCGTGATGGAGCTCGAAAGGCGCCCGCTGCATACTTAGTGTTCATGGTTGTTAGTACTTAGTAACGACGTCAAGGTCGGAATTTCCTCTCGTACATAAAGTAACCCAAGATGTGAATTGCCCTATACACCAAGGTATGGAGTAGTTATAGCCGTACAGCACAATAGAACTGGATGCCGTGCTGCCCCAGAGCGAGTAGGGAGGTGCAGAATATCGGGAAGTTCGTGATAAGCGACGTCCATTTAATAACGCCAACTTCAGGGGCAATCTAATATACACAACCGCCCGCGACCGCCTTCAACGTATGTTTGGCACACACGCCATTTCAACGCCTGTGCCTCTCTCTGAATTTCTCAGCGATGTACCTTGAAGATCTTCTTTTAGGTTTGACCGGTCAAGGGGAAAAAGCCGGCTCACCCTTCTGCTCCCCACAGAGCAATCAACCCAACGGACACCGACGCAACAACCTGTCGGTTCCATCTGGGCCTATCCCAGTTGCAGTACCCATAGTACGCCACCGTTCCGATCACAGCAGTATTTACTATATAGTTAAGCCAAAGTGGCAGAGTGAGTCAATGAAGCGTAATTGAAGTTGACCAGATTGGATGATTATACGTACTCAGTCCAATAAGGCCGCCTGCCACCTCAGGCTGGAACACAAACCGTTTCATTTGTCGCCAGAGATGCGTCCCTTCTGTTACAGATTCCGGTGACCGTCTGGGGCCCCTGCGCCCTTCTCCTCCCACCTCCTTGCGACGATTCATCGATGAGTTCAGGTACGTCGGCGCCCGCATCATCGGAAGGAAGATACTCTTTGAAGTTGGTGGGGACAATGGTGACTTTATCTTGTATGTCCGGTAGGGCCGGTTCGGGATCCCCAGTTTCTTTGGTGAGTAGAGAGGGATCTGGGTGTGGCTAACAAAAGGCACGGAAGGTTACAGATGGGCCTCCGGTCACAAGACAGACAAAAGACTCACTTGATCAGACGGGGGAGGAGCATTTTGCGCTGCGACAGATGCGTAGGTAGGCCATGTTGCGTGCAACTTGGGGAGTCTGAAGCTTGTCAACGGTTCAGGAGCATTTTAGCCTGGAGGTTGTCTCTGACGTCATTGTATCACATGATTCAAGTCCACGTCTATGACGCACCCTCATCTAAGTAGTGTACAGGTTTTCAAGCTATTCAGCAAGTTACACAGGGTGTCTACTTCTGTCTCTTATAGATCTTGTTCAAGAAGCTCGTAAACACGTCCCTCCTTAAGAAGCCACTGTCGGTGCCAGGCTCAGGCTCGGGGATATCGTTGATCAGGGAGGTGAGCCGTTGGTATGCCTCCTCCTCGTACGCGAGATACCTAGCTGGAAGGCCGAGCTCCCCGTACACTGCTTTCACTTTGGCCTCCTTTTCAGTGTCCTTGCGACCATAGCACTCGTCGAGGACCTTGCGCTGCTCCGGGTTTGCAATGGAGAGCGCGATGTTGATGCACCACGAACACTTGTTGTCGACGATGTCCGTTCCCACCTTTCCGATCTGCTCTGGGGTGCCATGATAGTCCAAGAAGTCGTCCTGGATCTGGAAGTACTCTCCGAGGGGGAGAAGGATAGAGAGTGCAACCTTATAAGGCTCGATCGTCCTTCCGTTAAGGTGTACGACTCTGGCACGTTACACACGCGCATCGCAAGTGCGACAGAGAGGTAGAAAGAGTAGTACGCGGTTTTGTATTGGACGATAAAGGCGTGCCTGGCCGGGTGAAGGGAAGAGAGAGATCAGAACCACGTCATGGATACTGCCATCTTGGGATGAACACGCACTTTTGGATAGAAAACCTGGTGAGATCGACGTGGTCCTCGGGAGCAGTAATGAGATCAACGAGTTGACCCATCTCGGTCCTGTACGTGGTCTGTCATGGGATAAGGAAGAGAAAATGCAATTGCATGGAGGGCGCTTAGCTGCATCCCATCATTTTTTAACTACTACTAACCTCGTGGAACAACTCGAGGAGATGAACGTAGTACGGCTCCGATCGGAAGTATTTTTGCAATAGGTGGTATATGGCACCCTCGAGCATAAAAGAGTCGTTAATCGCGATATTTCCAACGCCTTCCAAGCGGTAATAGCATGGTTGGCTGCGGCGAGTAATGGATGCATCCATGATATCATCTGAGACGAGGAAAAACGCTTGGAGCTACTGGATCCAAGAGGAGAAGAAAGTCGGCATTGTACACATTATTTGACAGCACTAATATACAACCAACTCACGAGCTTCGATGCACCATCCCAGGAGTGCGGCCTTGAAGTACTCGTCATCCGAAAGCGGTCGCCCTCGGAGGATCTCTACGCTATCCACGACGGACATGCCACGATTGAGCTTGCCTCCGGGCACATTGTATTCCAGGTTCTGCGCGCAGCCGACGGTGGTTATTATCGAGGGCCAGACGTTGTGATCGTACACGACCAGGGAACGCAACGACGTACGCGTTTGTACCATTCGACTGCTTCCTGAGGCATGTTTTCGCTCCTCATGTGCTCGACAAGCTCATCGCGCATGGAGTTGAACACTTGTTGGAATTTTGCGCGTTTTTGCTGCTTGGCATCGACGGGTGTACTCATGGCTAGGTTGTGAGACTGCGAAGTCGGCAAACTCAAGGTAGGATCAGGTGTCGAATGAGAGGGAAAGTCGAAACAAGAAAGAAAAAGATAGCAGAAAACGAGGAATGCAAACGCGCGGGCCACGCGCCAGCTCATAGGCACTTATAAGTAGGTATTCGCTTCACGTTTACTTCACCCTATTCTTATATGTAACTGTATCGGGCAGGGCGATAAGATCAGAAGAGAAGATTATTCGTTTCACGTTCGCTTCAGTTCGGTAATAAGATCACGCTGAGCGGTGAGGCTATTGAGATTAGGGCCATGACTATGGCTAGTGTGTACTAGTGAAATGCAATGCGAGGGGGCTGTGGGGGGTTCGTATCCATAGGCACATGCGATAAGAATAGTCTCTAGCAGATCTAACAGCTGAAGAACATCTACTTGTCTGTTGAAACTGCCCCACTTCCACTGCAGCAGGTTGACAGCGGTGGTTTTTGTCCACGATTGGCAGAGTAATAATGTGTGGTTCTCATGCAAAATCCGTTGTGACTGCTCTAGGGCCATGTGGCTGTCCCGCCATTCGTCTAACGGTTTACCCCTGTCACAAACAACCAAGACGGTGCTATCCATGAAAAGGTTTGATAGATTTCCGCAGCTGTCACATAGGAAGTACTGACTCATAAAGATTGGTCATTGGCACGATCGTTGGCAGCTTTAAAGCTACGTAGTCCGTCCTTGTTCCACGGCCGAAGGAAGATGGCTGAATTCACTCGGAAGTGGTCCCCCCCCGCGTGCACATTCAGGGGGTAATTCCACGGTCATAGTACATATGTAGCAGGAGCATACTCCAGGAATGCGTGTGATCTCCAGGTACAATTGCGGCTTGTTCAAGTGTTCGACGTATCACATACGATAAAACGCGTTCTAGAATATAACCAAATTGCACCTAGGCAGGGCAGTAGGGACGGTACGACGGATCTGGGATTCAGCCGTTTTTGGATTGCGGAAGCGGCAAAAGCGTCGTCATTTGGGCAGGCAACCAATTGCCATCGTCACGGGATGGTTACAAAATCGTGTGCATCGATGCTGTTTTCAAGTGAGTAAATTACATCCTAGGTGGAGTGTACGTGGCCTCCATGCGAGACTTCACAAATTCCCCAGCAGTAACCACTTCATACTTGGCTGGATTATCCGAACTCACACATCCCGGAATGGGCTGAAGAACCATAAGCCATCGTCAAGTGGAAAAGGACCTCTTACCTCGAGCTTGACGTTGTAATCGGCGCCGAAAAACAGCCCCATCGAGTAGCGCCTTCTTCCTGATCTATTCGTTGCGCGATGGACAGTGGACTTGAAGATATCGTCTAGAAAAGTGGATATCAGAACGGGCGCGGTACCAGACTTGACAATGGCAGGTACTGGTCCAAAGAGCTAATTGGTCTCCCAGACTATTATGCATAGCCCTTTCAGTAGAAATCGGAGTCGGTGGTGGATGAAACGTACTTCAGGACTAATGTGCCTGGTATGGGGGTGGCATCAATCCATTTCCCATCTGTGTTCATAACTTGCAGCGCAGGAGTGTCATCTTGTTGCCAAAGTATCGTGAAGCACTCGTAACTATAAAAAGGGAGTGTTAGGTCCATTAACGCAAGCGCGCGCTGAGAGTAACTTGCTCAGTGTGGGCCCCTATCCCCTCGACTCCTTCCATTGGTGGTAGGGGATGCGGAGGATAGTGAAGCAACCTCATAACAGCGCCCTGCCTTGTGACCTTGTGACGTATACATCTAGAAGGAATCGCTGGATATTTGAGAAGACGCACTTTATCCGCGAAGAAATCTTCAGGGAGATCTAATGCTAGGGCGAACAAGGGAAATAGCAATGATCCCAACGCCACAACAGCGTCGCTGAACACGAAATCGAGATGATCTGTTTTCACATCTAGGAAGCACTCACTAATAGGCAAGGACGTCCTCTCGGAATCCTGGGAGATTGTCTGGCCACACATTTCTCCCCACCATAGGACCGTCAAAGGAAATGGTCCCGTCTGACTCCCATCCGAGGTCGAACGCCTCATGCAGGTCACCCTTGTTATTAGCGTTCACGTTTTCCCCGAGGAGAGCTGTATATCCTTTGAAGTTGGGGCTTGCACGGATATCTAACTGGTGATTGCGATCCACTGAATAATGATGTAGTCATTGCATGTGTCATTTCGATACTAGCCTTCATCTTCGTCTCAACGGGCAAGGAAAAAAACCTCTCTGAGGCACCGACGGCTTTGTTGATGACCTCCTCGGGTATGCCATGATTCTTGACTGCGAGCCGTAGACAAGGTTGAGAGAACACGAATTCGAAGGATGGTATGCACACCGTAGAAAAAGCCGACTGCGACGCAGGCATTGCGAATGTCAGCTGCGAGAGAGCGACGTAAAGCTGGATCTGTGCTTGTCGCACTGGACAAATCACTGACGCATACAGCGGAATAAACATCAAAATCAATCCTGAAGCTGGGATAAGCCACTTGCATGATCGGGATCTCCTCAAAAGCGGTGTTCGTCTGTGTTTCATCAAGGACATGCGCAACAACTTAGACACTGTACGCACCATCGCCTCTTTGCTAGATGCTGGCGTCTAGTTGAGAGACTTGGAAAGAGCGGCGTGAGAAGTCACACCACTTCTAATAAGATGAAGAGTGCACCCTTGTTGGAACCGCCCTTCTGTTAATTTATCAGAGACGTCATGGATGGAAATGTCAACGTGATCCTGGGGGATTAGCAGGCAAATAAGAGAGAAAAGTGGAAATAAATGAGGGAGAAACAGGATTCGCTTTACGTTTTGTTCCCGTGTCCGGCAGGGCGAAAAGATCAGGCTGAGTGGTGATGCCATTGAGATTAGGGGAACGAAACAAGGGACATGACTATAACTTGTAGTATGTAATTACCGTGTAGTGAAATGCAATGCAAGGGGGGGAGGGGAATATGGGCGTTGCGTGCATGGGCGATAAGCGTCGTAGCAGTTAGCACTTAAGACATAAGTAATAAAATCCACCGGTAGGTCGATCTCTAGGAGAGCAGCCGAAGCGCGTCTGTCCTACCCATTTAGAAACCGCCCATGCCTCCCATACCACCCATACCGCCTGGAGGGCCCGCAGGTTTCTCCTCCTCTGCCTCGACCACGCAGGCTTCGCTTGTCGTCAGTAAGCTGGCAACACCGGAGGCATCGACGAGAGCGGTGCGAACGACCTTAAGGGGGTCCACAATGCCAGCTTTGATCATATCCACGTATTCGCCCTTGCTAGCGTCATAACCCATCGAGAAGTCGTTGGCATCGCCGTACTTGTTGAGGAGCGTCCCCACGATAACGGATGCTTCTTCACCGGCGTTGGAGAGGATAGTGCGTGCAGGGTGACTGAGTGCACGGCGGATGATGTTCACGCCGAGGTCCTGGTCGAAGTTGGCAGTAGGAACGACCTTGGCATCGGAGTGCGTGGGCAAGGTGGACGATCCTGGGGTGTTGGTGGCGAGGGCAAGGGATGCTTTGAGGAGGGCGACACCACCACCGGGGAGAATGCCTTCTTCGACGGCTGCACGTGTAGCGTTCAAGGCGTCGTCGTACCTATCCTTCTTCTCACCGACCTCTACTTCGCTGCTGCCGCCAACCTTGATGACGGCGACACCGCCGCTTAACTTGGCCAAACGCTCCTGAAGTTTGGTCTTGTCGTACTCGCTGGTCGAGGGGTCTGCGAGAAGAGCACGAATCTGTTCGCAGCGTGCCTGGATGGCATCCTTGGAACCATCACCGTTGAGGACGATGGTGTCTTCCTTGGTGACGGTGATGGAACCGGATGAACCGAGGAGGTCAAGGGTTGCCTTCTCGAGCTTGATGTCGAGCTCGTCGGTGAAGACAGTACCGCCAGTGAGGATGGCAAGGTCGCCAAGGATGGACTTGCGGTTGTCACCGAATCCGGGAGCCTTGACGGCTACGACCTGCAGTTGGCCACGGAGTTTGTTGAGGATGCAAGCGGCGAGGGCTTCACCATCGACGTCCTCTGCGATGATGACGAGAGGACGACGGGACTGGGCAGCAGCTTCCAGGGAGGGAAGGATATCTTGAAGGAGAGAGATCTTCTTTTCGCTCAAAAGGACGAGGGGCTTCTCGAACTCGACCTTTTGCGACTTGACGTCGGTGATGAAGTAGGGGCTGATGAAGCCACGGTCGAAGCGCATACCCTCTGTGATTTCGATCTCGTCTTCGATGGTTTTTCCCTCCTTGACGGTGATGACGCCTTCCTTGCCGACCTTTTCCATTGCCTGAGCGATGAGGTTGCCGACGTGGACGTCTCCGTTTGCGGAGATGGTAGCGACCTGAGCGATCTCGGCGGTGGTTGTGATGGTCTTCGTGTTGGCTGCGAGATACTCGACGACGCGGTCGACGGCAGCCTGGGAACCCCTGCGGAGGTCCATGGGGTTGCAACCGGCAGCGACGTTCTTGACACCCTCCGAGTATATGGCGCGTGCCAACACGGTAGCGGTGGTGGTACCATCACCGGCTATCTCGTTTGTTTTCTGAGCGACGTCCTGGACGAGACTGAAAGTGACAGTGAGTCGGCTGTGAGATCGACTGCAGGAATGACTTACCGAGCACCGAGGTTCTCAAACTTGTCTTTGAGATTGATGGCCTTTGCAACGGTGACACCGTCTGTGATATAGAAGATATGAGTGAGACGCGGTATCGCTCAAGGACGGTGACACTGACCCTTTGTGATTTTTGGACCGCCAAACGACTGTTCGATGATGACGTTGCGACCTGTCGTGCGCTGAGTTATAGTGTAGAGACACAACAAGACGAGACGAACCCTTTGGACCGAGGGTGACGCTGACCGCGTTGGCGAGGACGTCGACGCCCTTGAGGATGCTTGCCCTGCCTTCGTTGGAGAACTTGATCTCCTTGTGGGCACCGCGCGTGAGGGACGGCGGTGTGGCCTTGGCCGCTGCACGACGGAGAGCCTTGGACGACGACGAAGACAGCATTCTTTTCGTTTTTTTTTTTTTGGTTTTGTTTCGACGGTGAGGAAGAAAACGAAAAAAAGCAGAAAAAGAAAAAAACCGACAGCAAAACAGAAAACTCTAGAACTCACGTGCCACGTCACGCGAGTGTGACATGTCACCTCTCTATCCTCGTGGGACTACATAGTGTATGTCCGTTTCATCACTTGCAGGACGATGTCGACGAGGGGCGTGCAGCGTGCGTACGACTACTGGCGCGACTACCCGACCACCCGGTCCGAGTATCCGTGGCGACGGTCTCTGTCCCCCCGTCGCATCCAAGAAGAGCCAGGCAGACAGACAGGGCCAGATGCCGCCTACCTCGCACTCGCCGCCCAGCCATCGACGACGACCGATGGGGCCAGCGCACGCAAGCTCCTCGTGCTGGATCTCAACGGGACTCTCCTTTTCCGTGGGCACCGCTCCCGCTTTGGGTCGACGGTGGGGCGCTTGCGTGCAGTGTACCCGCGCCCTTACATCCCTGCGTTTCGGGAGTATCTGTTCAAACCGAGGACGCGGGAGTGGCTGGACACGATGGTCTGGTCATCCGCACAACCACACAGCGTGCAAGACATGGTACACTGCGTTTTTGGTCCTGACTCAGACGCCCTCGTCGCTGTCTGGGATCGCATGAGCCTCGGACTGTCATCCGTCGAATATTGTCAGTTCGATTGCCCTTTCTGCGCAGTTAACTCCCCCTGCAACTGACATAATACGACAGACCAAAAGTCCGTCACTGCCAAAGACCTCTCCAAGCCATGGAAATCTCTCCATCTCGATGACGATGACGCGGACTGCCACTCAGCACTAACTACCCTTCTACTCGATGACTCCCCACACAAGGCCGTGCTACAACCTTACAACCACGTCTGCATACCCGAATACGACGGCTCCAGGAGGAAACTCGACCTCGATTCTCTGCAACTAGGACTGACAACACAGTCACGATCACAAGTCGAGTATCGCCGACACGGAGCATTGGAGAGCGAACAAGGGGCCGGTCACGCGCATACAGAGCCAGTTGATGCGACTCTCCTCGCCGTAGTAGGTATCCTCGACGCAATCAAACGTCAATCCAACGTTGCGGGGTGGATCCGTGCAGGAGGACTGTGGGGCAGAGGTAACAGCTCCCATGCCACCACTAGTCCTTCCGCCGCATCCCCTCTTCTGTCGAACCAAGAGCCGCCGACAGGATCGGCAAAACGCCGGAAGAAGAAAAAGCGAAGGTCAGAGGCAGCAGGTCGGGAGCAGACGACCGTTGTTGACGGGGATGATACCACGGGGAACGATGCGTACACGACGTCGGAGTTAGTGACCCCGGACAAGGAACTCGTGCCTTCTACGTTGTGGTTCGAAGACCCACCTACCGTCGCTTACTGGGTCGCCAGAGGACGGAAGGCATTGCATGAGCTGGGGATAGCCATTGAGCATGGAGTGAGTCTGTGAAACGTTCCTACTGTTCATACCCGGTCAAGCACAGTCTATTATCACGTATAGCACTTCATGTGGAAAGCATTTCTGTATAATTCAGGCAACAAGGTCGTGTATGCGAGTGCAGCAGAATATGACGCTCGATTGTAACCCTGGCAAACTCTGATGCGGTGGTTGTCTCCCATCCACGACGTTTTCAAGAAGCCAGTCATGATGCCAAATGGCAGGCCTCATGCAGGTGCGATCTCGCCTAAACTGCCGATAGATAAGACGTGACGTATAATCAATATAGTCATGGCTCCCACTTAGCTTCGACTGTGAACGAGCCTGCAGCGCTCGCCAATCTGCTAGCTGCGTTTGCAATATTGACTTGTGTGCGTACAATACACGCCTTCAGAGCTTATCTGCTACGTGATGACGGGAGTGGGTGGCTGGCGAGAACGCTTACATGCACAACCAGAATGTCTCCGCAATCCTCGTGCTCTGGCTCCCACGCTGACGCCAATTTGAACGTTATAGTTGCCTCGATGTTACTGTCCTACTAACGGACAACAGGGTTTGTCGTCTATCACGAAAGGTGCCTTCTTAACAGACCTAAATGTGGCAACGATTACTACATTGCTTAGTGGGAACTGTAGGTGAGTTGGAGCAAACCCAATCAATCACAAGCTCAATGTATGATGATGTCATTGCCAAACCGCTATGCGTCAGGGTGACACCGAGGACTGCACAGTGTATATTCCCATGGAACTCTAAGCAACGTCAATCGAGCCAGCAGATCTACAGTGAGAGGCACAGCCTGTCCTCATACTTGCTAACCGCTCACAGAGACTCACGCTGTGGGTTAACTTTGCTCAGGTGATGGGACCTTGACCGATAGCCGCTGAAACCTTAAATCATCTGACGCTTACAAGGAGCTCCTCACCACACACGAGACCATACTTATTTTGCATTTTCTGGCACATGCTTGTCAATGGGTTCACCAAAACACCACCCTAGTTTTCTGTCAATCGTGCTCCGTCGTATTCATCGCTTTTGGCGTTCCTGACCACGTTCACCATGAATCATTGGATGACAAGGTGCAAATGTCTGTGGTCGTTGGTGACGAGTCTGAGCATCTTCGTCTATGTCCAAGTGTACGCTCAGAACCTTTCCACTACGGACGTCGACGTCGTCACTCAGCGCGTGGCACAAGGTGCAAGCCACAGGTGAGTGCGTCTAACATCCCTCTAAGAGAACCTAGCTCACCGTCATGGTTCCACTGCAGCTGGGAATATGGCACGCGCGCGCAAGTACTCTTGGAACTCAACGCATCGACCTACTCCGTATTCTCTCCCACTGCTCTACCGCCTCCCCGGCAGATCCCCTCCAATCTCACCAGTTCACTCAGTGACGTCATAGGTATCGCGCAAATGATTGTAGCCAACCGCTCCATTTCAAATGGGAACATCACCGGCCCTCAGCCGCTCGTCAACGACGATGCTACCGGTGACCCAGCAAGCATCGGCGTTGCAGTACTCCTTGCAAATTGGACGGGTCAGGGCAGGGTAGATGGACTCGACTATGCTGGCGCGGCCCGAGACCAGCTCGAGTTCCTACTGTCGAATGTCTCTCGAACGAGTGACGGTGCGATTTCGCAAAGAATAGACCAGGTGCAACTTTGGTGCGTTAAGCAAATAGATGGATCCACTTTGTAACCCTCACGATCATTTCCATAGGAGTGACTTTGTGTATATGGCGCCTCCGTTTCTCGCTTATTATGGCGTCCTGACGGGGAACCAGTCGCTCGTGCAAGAGGCCTACAATCAGATTCTCCTGTACCGCAAATACCTCCGCGATGCGAATGCCAACAATATTTGGAAACATATTCAACTCGGATTGCACGGCACGGATAACGGTCACTGGTCTACCGGTATATACTATCTTCGTGGATCCACCCAAGATGTTTCTCACTGAGTCACAGGGAACGGCTGGGCAGCAGCTGGGATGCTCAGGGTACTGAGCACGATTAAGCAATCACAATTCTCCACCTCGATGAAGAGGCAACAACAGAACCTAGCTGATTGGGTGCAGGAAATTCATGATGGGATGTATTTGCATCTTGTACGTCACCCGTTTTGTTGTGATTAGGAATGTTTACTATGTGGGGCGTTCGCGTCGTGGGCCCCTTGCAGGATTCCAATGGCCTCTTCCACAATTATGCCGACAATTCGTCCACGTTCACCGACGCGTCTTCGACCGCGCTGCTTGCAAGCACTGTCTACCGTCTGTCCCTTGTGTGGGGTGTGCACACATACATCCCCATCGCAGAGCTTTGCCGTAAGGCACTCTCCGCGCCGGCAGGTTCAATTATCGACATCTCCACTGGGGGTACAGGAACGATCTCCGTGCCTAGTTCAGCCACTTCTACTACTTCAGCACCGTCCACATCGTCAACGGCGGCTGAAACATCAGGAATGCTACACCTCACACCGGACGGATGGCTTACACCCGTAGTCGATCCATATTCATTTGTTGAGCAGGGACAGCAAAGCCCTGAGGGCGAAGCGTTTATTATCGCTATGCAGGCTGCGTGGCGAGATTGGGTCGCGGCTGGCGCCATAGGTATCAATGGCGCTGTGAGTCCGCTTGCTCGGATAAACTGGGCACTGGTCATAACTAATGTGGCGGTTGTGACCTTCCTTTCGTGTTGAAGACGCAACGATAATTCGAGGGGTAAGTTGAGGTATGTAAAAGAAATGTACCTGACTTGACTTTACTAATAATTGTACATACTTTAGAGACCGCTTGCTCGCATGGACAGTTCCAAGTGCGTACAAGATGGTCTAAGTACTAGAGAGGTATACTTTGTTACGAACGGCGCAGCTGTAGCGTTGGAATGTACACAGTAGAAGTCGTCTGGATAATAATCGTGATGCCTCTGCAGCCCGTCATCTCCTGAGGGCAACTGTACAGGCTCTTGTACACCCATCGGCGTGGCACGGAGTAAGAAAGAAACGACTGAGAAGACGACTTTAAACCCCGCGTCCCCTCTCAAAACCTGGAGGTCGATCGGCTCGAGGACGGCTCGGTGGGGGGTAGTTCCAGTCGCGGTCCCTCATGCGATCACGGTCCCACTCCCGACTTCGCAGGTCACTGGGGTCGTGGTCATAGGCTCCAGGTCCCACCGCAGGGCGTGGCCATTGGCCGTTGAGGCTTTGTCGCCTCTCCGGTCCCGACCCTCGTCTATCACTCTCCGCGTACGGTCCACTGGGAGGGAGCCGGTGTGTTGGATATGGAAGCGTGGCCGCCCTTTGGACTTCGGGAGGCGGGCGAGGCGGCAGTGTATTCGCACCTGTATGGAGATGCGGTACGTAGGCGCTCGAAGGCGGATGCTGTGCTCGCGCTAAGCTTGGGCCCGGAGGGGGTGGTGGAGGCAACGGTCGATTCATACCATAACCTTGAACACTGCCATTCTGTTGCTGAAACGAGTGAGGTGGGGGCTGCCGCGTTGAGAGACAGGTGATTGAGAATGGGAATCCCGATAAAACAGAGGACTGTTCGGACGATGGCGCTACTTCTTGCGTCTATATAATTCGCAGACGTTTCCTCCGTTAATAGGTGTGGTTTCCCAAATGAGTCCTGTGCGTAGTTCACGAAAGTGTGCTGGGCACTGTGACGGGGCCGAGGTGGTAGATTTGAGCC